>JANHGN010023001.1:18408-42701 GCA_024605025.1 Megaceryle maxima | reverse complement strand
TAGTCAGCTCCAGTTCCCTACCATTGCTGGGCACCTACTTTCCGCATATTCCCTTTCCCAGGGGAAATTAATTTTTTTTTTTTTTTTTTTTTTTTTAATGAAGTCAGACCTAGGAGTTGGAATCAGAAGAATGTCATTGCCAATATTTCTAGTTTTTCATCTGACAAAGACTTGGAAACTGGGAAGACAATGTCTAGCTATGCTATTGTCCTGATTAAAGTCATTTTATGGCATATGCTTTATATACAGTTGAGTGAATAGAGATTAGGAACAGGGCTGAGATACTGCATTTTAATTCTGGATCTGCTACTGACCTGCTGCAAAATCTTTTCATTTCTTCTTGAATTGGTTTCTCTACCTGCAGAAATAGTATTATGATGATTTTTGCACAAAAGGAACATTTTAAATCAGAAGGTAGAATTTTTATTGCAGTTAGATTATCATCAGTTCATCTTGCATAATTCTTTCTATAAAAGTAAAAATACTGGATGGTGCTGGAGCAGTGTAAGTTTTATTAGTCATGATGTACCACTTGTCTGCACGTTTGGATACTAAGATATAACAAATGTAAATAGGCATACTCAGACCACTGACGACTCTTCTGGCTTCTTATGGCAAGAATGGAGGCAAGAAGGGTGATTATTAGTTTTGCTCAGGATTGAATAAAATAACATGCAGATTACTTCAGAGTCAGAGGTTGACCACAGCAATCTGTAGTGTCCTGCCAAAATCCACTCCAAAGTGTTGTGAATGAAATCATGGTTTTTCATTTCATTTGTACTCTTGAAAGTAGCTAGGAGTGTTACAGTAGCCAAGTGGGTAAACTCTGGATGAAGTAAGAAATCAGACAGCTTCCAGTTGTTCTGATTTCTGTTTTGTAAGTGCTAATGGTATAAGGCAGTGCACAGTCAAGCTCTTGAAATATATTGTGCAGCACTTTTTTTTCCTTTCAGTTGCAGTTAACAGTAGAAATGTTCTTGTTTACTTCAGTACAGTTCACCCAGTTCACTTCCAAATGCAGATGTAGAATTGTGGTCACTGCACTAATGAACTCCATATTTAAGCCATTTGGGAAATGGCATATCTTTCCATATTGTGTATGTCAGAGTTCAATGATATACAATATGGAAAGATAGGCCTTTGTATTAATATGGCTGGGTAATGTTCATTGCCTTGAGTTGATGTGGGATAAAATACTATTTCCCATTTTTGTACCTTACAGTCTATGAAAACACCACTATAATTACTTATATGAACCCGTATCTCCTTAGGGTACTCTAGAAACAGTTAAAAAAGTTAAGATTCAGAATGCTACATGTGCCATTAGGTGGTGCTTTCAGGCCTCTCTAGCATGAAGAGAGAAGCAAAAGGAGCCCTTGGCTTTGTGCAGTGTGCGCTTTTGCAGGGTGCGGTACCGAAGCCTGGCTGTGTCAGTGACAGGATACAACCGAGGGCTTGGGGGAGAAGGAGGTGGGGGAGGCTGAGATTTGGCTTATGATGGGGGAAGTCACGTGCCGTGTGTGTGCTGTGGGTCTAGAAGATGATTTTGAGCCAAAGCTGTTGAGGTTAATGCTGTTTTCCGTTAGCTGAAAATCTGGCTGATTGCATGCTGGCTTTGGATGAGCATGTGTGTCTTCAGCTTTCTCACTTTGCTGTTTGCCTGCTTTGAGAAGCTGCTGTATTTGTTGAGAATGAGACTCATCTCTTTTCCACTAAATGTCCATACCTCTTTACAGTAACTCTGTAGCCAATATTTGACATTAATTGATTCCTTGTTTTGCTGTTCACCTTTACAGATTTTTTGCTTTTGATAAAAGTTCTAACTTTCAATATACCCTATGGCCCCAGTAACCAACCAGCTCCTTGGTTTACAGAAAGCTTGTGGTGGCAAATTCCCACAGTGTTATAATGACTGCACGCAGTAGCCACTGGAATGCACTGTCACGAGTGTCATTCTTTTCCTACAGAAGTCAGTGCTTTTGCACCTTTTCTATTTTCCATGGAAAACTAATTCACTGGTGTTTATTTGTGCTACTGATATTATTTTTAATTTTCATGATGAGATCTAACTTGGTTAATACTACAAAATAAAACCATCTTATATTAAAATTTTGTTTAAGTATAATTTGTATTAATTTGTCCCATGCTATTTTTAATCTAATTACCAATTTTCTATTTCTGCGGGCCACTTTTTGAACTATTTTTCTGGTATTTGTGGCTGGGATCCCAGAAGAAATCATTTAACTTTCAGTGCTTTCTTAAGTGCTTTTTTGTGCAACATGTTTACACCAATATTCATATTGCAGTAGTAATAACATAATTTTTCCAAGATTAAAATCCTT
The DNA here is from genome assembly GCA_024605025.1 of Megaceryle maxima. Lineage (NCBI taxonomy): Eukaryota > Metazoa > Chordata > Aves > Coraciiformes > Cerylidae > Megaceryle > Megaceryle maxima. Next base: position 40,359 of record JANHGN010023001.1, on the reverse strand, counting down.
TCTGCAAGGTACTGTAAAGATGTATGAAAAACATACCATGGGAGTTCTCAGAAATACACCCCACTGTGGGATTTGAGCCTACAGAGACCAGTCAAAGAACAGGAGCAATAAAGTATTCCTCCAGTATTATAGATGAGGAAATGAAACATAGGCTAAGTGATGAGTGTAAGAACATACAAAAGGGTTCAGAATCTCTGCTCTGTATTTTCATCATGAGTTGGTAGGATTTAGTTATTTAATGGATATGTTAAATTTTAATGAAATTTTATTTTTAGGGGAAGTCTGCTGTGGTGCACAGTATTCTAGAAAGTTGGATAACAAGCTCAGCAACAGCATGCCAGTATTTTTTAAAATGGTGAAATGGTGTTTGGAGTTGTAGAAAATTATTACTAGCAAGAGAAATTATTTAAAAAAAAATAAAAATTAAAGGTCTTTGAAAGAGAAGATAAGGGGCAAAAGCTTTGATTGGAAGGGGAAGTGAACGTGTTTCCTAGTGAAGGGAGAGCTATGGTAGTTTTGGAAGAAAGATAAGAGAAACCAAACAGTGAACCCCAGTCATTCCTGAGCAGGAATGGATTCTTGAGGAAAGGCTGTATTTATAGAAGCACCAGCCTAGAACTTTATAGTGTTTTCTATTCTTTTTGGGTTTTTTTTGTTCACAATGTTGTTTCCAGAAATTCTGTGCCAAGCTTATTTTTCTGTGTGCAAATGTGTTTGGACAAACATATGCTGTAACTTCTGCAGAGTTAATCTTTAACTAGATTTGTACATCTGTAGTGAGGATTTGTCAAAAGGCAGCTCTGATGGAGGTTGTCAATAGACGTTGTTGCTTTGGGCTCCAGCTGCCCAATGAGGATGTAGTGGACAAAGCTTGACTTAGAAAACTGTTTCTATAGATTCAAAGACTCGTGGATAGAGCCTAGACTCTGTCCAGGCTCATAGTGCTTACAAATGTTGGATTTTTTTTAGTGATTGAATCCCTGACAATCAGTCTGTCAAGTGTATTAAAGCTGGGGTGTTCTATCAGGGACTATTACAGCAAAAAGTGCTGTTATTATCTAAGCATGGGAAACAGAGTTTAACACTCGATGGAAGAGTTGAGATTTCCTGGATCCCTGGATGCTGTAACCTTCTATGGTTTTCTTCTAGTACTGCTAAAACCAGAAACTTTAAATCTGTTACTAAAGCCTTGCTTTATTTAACACGGTCTGTTGGTCTTTAAAGCTGAAAATACTTGAAAGCCCTCACACAATCTACTTCAGAATTTGCTACTGGGTATCTCTTGCTTTTAGTAGCTGTACCTATTGCAGGAAGGGCTTCTCAAATGTAGCATTTGAACTAAAAGTATTGGGAAGCAAAGAAGACGGAAGCCAAGGGCTGCATTCCCATGTTCCCACTCCATGCAGCTAATAGTCACATGCACTCAGGAAATGTTACCACCCACTGTTTCTGTTAGTTTTATGCTGCAGGTGCAGTGCAAATATTTTCATGCATACATATGGAGAGTGGGATGAATCTTGCTGAGCTATAAACTTGTAAGGTGTGAATATTAGATGCCAAAAGAATGGTGAATGAGGATATGAATAGTGACCCTGTGGACCAAAGTACTAGTCTTGAAAATAATAATTAAAAAATGGTTTTGAGGTAGAATATCTAAGAAATAAAAAAAATCTAGGAAATAACTAAGAAGGAAAATTTGTTCAGAGAACTGTAAACCTGTGGGGGAATAGTGGTGGGTAGTTTGTTTGGTTTGGTTTTTTTCAGGGTTTGAGTGGTGTTCCTTGAAAGAAGCATGAGTTAAATATGTGCGGAGTGCTAGTTTATGCAAGGTAAATGCTTGTAGAAATGTTTGGTGCTTTAAAGAGATTTCCTAAATGTTTAATAGAAATACAAAATTACTCACGGGATTTTGTCCTGATCAATTTGAATACATAACTGGCAGTTTATAAATGGAGCTGACTCTAGTAAGGAATTCTAGTAGGGATTCATAGAGAACCCTTTTCAGACATACTGATGTGTAAAGGATGTACTTTTATGGAGGGATAATTTGAAATACAGCATGGTTTTGTTTTAGAGACTTTTTTTTTCCCAAGGAGGATTGCATTAACTCCTTATTGTAGAAGTTCCTACTGGAGCTTTTTGCATTTCTGCCTAACCTGATGGATATTCATGCAAGTTCTGTTTCCATAGGTATGTCTGCTTTTTTTCCTTCAAAGTCTCACTGCAAATGGGATCTACATCTATTTGTGCATGAGGGAAAAAATTTATCTCCCATTAGTTGAACAAGAAAGTTAATAGTTTCAATACAGGAGTTTACAGAGAAATCTTAAATACTTTATACGTTACTATTCTCCGGAGTCTTTGCAATTGTGATCTAACACTGGGAAACTATTAGTTAGAGAGTGGAAGAAATAATGCCAAATTATTATTTATGATAGTGGTAGAAAATGTACATGGTACATAAGGAACTGTTTAAAATATGTCAACAATGACTTGTTATGGAAAAAAAAAAAAAAGAGAGAGATTGTCTGGATGGACATTATTACTTATTTCCTTAAGGGTTAGCTTGGAGAGGATTACTTTTGTTCTGTGTTTTTCATTAATGACTTTGGCATAAGCAATGGGATTATGGTGATGAAATCTATTGATGACAAAAATTTAGGAGGGACAATAAAGACAGTTATTTTGTATTACTAAGGAAAGAGCTGGACAGCCTTGGAGACCAAAGTAATAGAAAATCAATAAAACAAACTCAGGGCTGGGCACCTGGGAATCAAAGCGTCTCTTCCAGAGGCTCACAGCTAGTCACAGAGGAGGAGGATCTCAGTGTACTGATTCCATGCTCTTTCTACATAGGAAGAGTATTGAGGCATCAGTGTGACAGGGCTGTGGAAAAACAGAATGTTTATCCAGTGAAGTGCTCCCAAATGGTGAATATTGAAGCTCATGTTCAGGCACTCAAGAGTCCTCTCTGGGTATGTTGTGAGCAATTCTAATCACTCATGATCAACAGATGTGGATCCAAACTGGAATGTCCAACCAGGATCATTGGAGGAATGGAGAACACCCTGTACAAGAGGTGATGATAAAACATGATTTATTCAATGTCAAAAAAGAAAAGCTGAAGAGGCTGTCATGCCTGTTTATATCAGGAAGGGGAAGAGCTTTTTTTTGTACTTAACCTAATATTGTCCAAATGGTACCAAATAGTCAAGAGTAAATTTACAACGGGTTATATTTAAAAAAAAAAAAACACCAATATTTCAATTTATAACAATGTGATTGTTTTGGAATTGCCTAGTTACTTCAGTACTTTTTTGGTTTGTTTGGTTTTGGTTTTGTTTTTTTTTAAAAAACAGGAGAAATTGAAACATGCTTTTCAATGTTATATGTAATCCCTTTCTCTTCAGGTATTTCATGGTGGAAAGTTGTCTTTTTGAGACAAGAGAGTAGAGAATTTCTAGGTCTAAGCCTAAGCAGGCAGTGGGTCAGGGCTTTTGAAGCAGCAGTTCCTTTGAATGCTTTTAGTAGGTTGAGGCTGAAGCTCCAGATTAGTGACTCAAGACAATTCGTTTACCTGATCCTGAACAATGCAGTATAAAATGGTTTGGGGAAGAAAAAATAACTTATTCAGCCATATTGAAACAAACATTTAAAAGTATTCAAACAAATACTTCATCCTAATGGGTCTAGTTTCAGGTTTTGATCTCTGAGAAGTTCCTTACCTCTACCGTTTCACTCCTTTTATGTGAACACCAGATCAATTGCAGATTCTCTGATCTAGGTGCCTCTGTGGACTCAGCTGCTATTTTGAAAACCTGTATTCCTGTGGTTATGAATGATTTTCTTTTTAGGCATCAGTATTATAAGTGGAGAAACTAATGTTTTGGTTCAGTATAATTTGGCAAAAACAATTCTGCCTTCAGAACATGCCAGTTTTGGTTGGCTCTACTGATACTTTCGGCAAATTACCATCTGGGTTTGAATGACTGCTAGAACTAGGGTCTGAGACAGAAAGGAAAATAAAATGCTAATTCAGACTTGAAAAGAGGGTACTTTCTGCCTTTTGTTTTGCATTAATTTACTGCTGACCAACCTTCACTAGCTTGTGAAGCTCAAAACACTTTCAAAAGTGTTTTCCAGAGACAGGAACGCGCAGTGCTCTGTGCATCACATTACACATCATCACGGGTCTTTATGCAGACATCCTATACAGAAGAATTTTCTTTGATAAAAGAATGTGACACAAAATGTATCAATAGGAATTTAAAATTAATTTTTAGTCACAAAATTAGTCAGCATTGTACAGAGCACATTTTGAGGATTGATTTTCCCTTTGACGTGTTAAGATTCCTGTCTGTGAAAGGACTCAGTGAAAATCCCAAAGCAATATCAATTGGCTTATTTTGCAGATATCATTCAGAAAGGATCTGCATCCCAAAAATTATGTGGCAAGAAACTGAATTTTGAAAACAAACAAAATACCCAATTAATTTTGTACTTGAGCTATTTAGGTGCAGCCAAATTACAGCCAGAAAAACCTGTCAGCCACTGTACACATTACATGCCCAGCTCTATTTTTAGTCAAGAGTCAGAACTGATCTTGCCTGGACCTGACTCTTCTAGGCACCCTGTGTATTTCAAACCTGAGTCTTGAAGATTGAATCCATTGCATCCAGCTCAGAAAGGCACTCTGCCTTTCTTATCCCAGCCTCCTCCATGAGCAAACAATCCCCTCCAAACTGTGTACCTGTAATAGCGATGTGGTTTAAATCCTTTGGAATCTCACTGTTGGGATGATACTTATGTCTTTTAGTTGAATTGGGAGCCTTATAGGCATTGAAAGTCTAACTGGAGCTGTAAAGTTAAAGTTGCTGTCACATGAATAGCTGTATTCATCATATCCTTGAGGTATTTTATTTGATGGTTTCATTTTGCTTATGAACACTTCTCTTTTACCTGCAGACTGACAAGACAGCAGGCTTGTCTTTGTCAAGCAAGGACTTCTAAGTGTGATGCTGTGGGTTGCACAGAGTAAAAAATTTAGTTAAACTTACCTCTGTTTGTGCTAATGGCTAGTAAAAAGGGCAATGGTAGCAACTTAACTTCAGCTGTCAAGGTGTTACTCTGGTGCAGATTTGAAGTATCTTTATTGATATCAAATGGATTTTATAACCATTAAAACCTGCACAGGAAGTTCAGCCTCAAAGCCAACAACATTATGTTCTGTTCCCAGGACCACAGTGCTGGTCCCTGCACGGATCGGTGATGCATTGCAAACGTGGAAAGATCATTATATTCTGATTCTTAGATTTCAGATATGACCCTTGATAGTTTTTTAAGTTTCCTCATCTTTGGCATTACTCTGAGCCCAGATTTCTATGTAATTTGATCAGGATTAATCTTTAACATATGTGCCATTCTGCTTTTCCAATAGTTAAAATCAGAGATGTAAGCCCTGTTTCTTTTCTGTGCAGCTTTATTTTACAGTATTGTTGGAAACTAAAATGTCATGAAAATTTAATTTTTATGGTAATGGATAGGGGGGCAGAATAATGATGTGTTAATTACCATTTACAATTAGGTTGATCTTTTTGAAATTAGAAAGCAATATATAGATTTTTGCTGTGCATATCAACATATGAATGGAACATGCTGTATACTGAACACAGGTAACTTTCATATCCCTACAGCAGGAATGCAAAGCAAAGAAACAATCTCCTGCTTTTTCACTGTCTGAAAAAAAAAACAAAAGTGTCGTCTGTTTGCTCTACTATTATTTCCTCTTAGAGGCATCCTCATCTTTGTTGGATGAGACACTAATGGGACAGCAGAGATGACTCTGCCCGTTTCATATCCATTTTCATCCACTCCATGCCCAACTGAGTGGTACAGAAAAGAAGGTGAATTATTAAACAATTTCATAGCTTGTATATCCATGGGGGTTGTTTTTCATAGGACCCCAATACTGCCAAATTTAGTGCTATGTGCTGAAGAAATGAGATAAATGACAACAGTAGGCAGCTACTTTCTCTCAACATAAAACACCTGTAGGGAAAGTTCAGTCTGAATTTTATTTAAAAACAAGGAGTCTTGTTATCAGTGTATGTCTTTACAAGTACAAGAAGTACATTTATATCATAATTTAGTAGTATATATGTTACTGACCCTTGAGTGTTAATCACTGAGTATAATAGCTTTGTTTTGCTAAGACTGGATCTAAACTATCACAGCCTTGTTGCTCTTAAGTTCTTCCCACTTCAGTGAAATGTTGAGTATTTCCCTTTTCCTAGCTTCTTCATCTTTTTTTGGTGGCTTTAACTTTGGGGCGTGAGGGGAAATCTCTGTTGCAATATGCATTGAATTACTTTTTTTTTTTTTTTAATATACAGTATAACAAGCTGTAATGCCACTCTTAGTGGAGCATTTCTGACTCACATTTGCACTTTCATCTCGTTATAATGACGCCAGAGGTCCAATGTAAATATCCTTCTGTTCTGTCCAGCAACCCATACTTTAATTTAGTGTAATCAGAAAATAATAACTTCTGTAAAACAGCCTGTCAGGGAGAAATAATAGGGCTGTTAGGCACTTGGCAAAACTCCACTGCATGCTGCTGAGATACAGTATTCCAGTTTTGCGGGACGTTTGTCAAGCCACTTGGTTGCTGTAATGTGCTAGGAAGATCTTCCTATCATCAGATAGCACCTGACAGAAGACTGTCAACAGCCAACTCTTCACAATGTAATGAGCAAACCTGGAACAGTAATCCCATCAGGAAGGGCATGTAGTGTAGATCTGATTACTTTGTTTACAATCACTGCTGTACTTACTGTTTTCACAGGGACTTCCCCCCCCCCACTGAGAAATTCTTTGTCATGGCATTAACTGTGAATCAAAAAGACTGCAGAGAAATAACTTTAAAAGATATCTGGATCTTTCAATTATTCTTTTGTATGTAAACAGTAGAATATTTTTCTGGGCAGGATTTTATTACTTTATTGGCAGTACTTGAAGCACCAAAATAGGCTTGAAAGTGATTGTTGGAAGAAGGTATGGACTTCTTTTATCCATGCTGTAGTGACTGGCAGCAGCTCAGTTTGTTGCAGTCCGAGCACGTTTAGCACATCCAATATATGGACGTGGGTAAATGTCTCACATATGGAACTCCCTGTGTTGAGAAATGTGCTACTGCCTTCTGTGCACTCCTGAAGACAGTTCTATAGGACTCATAAATAAAAAATGGAGGGGAAAGAAAGTCATTTAAAAGGTGAACAGAGGAAAGACAACAAGGTGGGTGAAAAGTATAAATGCAAACAAAAGCCATTTATTTAGTTACACTCAAGGGGCAAATTAATGGAAAAAATGGGTTGATATTTTTTCAAAAGATAGTTCAAAAGCACTTTTGTAAACCTCTTTTTCAGTGAAAAATTGTTTGAATTGCAAGTTTTTCCAAATGGAACAAGTTTTGATGGTTGGAGACAAAGGAAAAAAGGCATGTTTGGGGTTTTTTTGTTGTTGTTTGTTTGGGTTGGTTTTTTTTTTTTTTTACTTAGGAGATGTTTCAGTTTTCTTGTTGTTTGGTTTGGGTTTTTTTTGACTCGGGAGAAAAATACAGTATGTATAATGTTAAGAGTTTTGTGAATAAAAAGGTGGTCTATGGTATCAGCCATATTTTGTTGCTTTATTTTTTAAATGCTTAAAAGTACATCCCAGAATAGAGTTAAGTGCTGTCACAAAACATGTTAACACGCTAAATTGTTCTGTGCAGAGTCCAGCCAGAGTAATTCCTGGAATGGTGGGAGACCTCTCCATAGCAGATAGCTGGGAGGACAGTGCTGACTGTCAGCTTTCTCACGCAGATTTTTGTTTTCCAAAGCAGCTCTGCACCAGATCATCACCTGGAGTAAATCAGCATTGCTGCACCTGATCATAAAATTAATATTGTACATTAGATGTAGAAGATTAGAAATCTGTGATTTTATTTATTTATTTTGGAGAATAAGTCAAGATTTTCAGATGATTTTAAAATTGGGGTACTTTGTAACTCAGTTGCGTACTCTCGTGCTGTTGAAGATCTGTCCCATGGAGTGGGCTCTTAGGAAGTGTTGCTTTTTCGTTCAGGAAAGGAGAGCAGGAAAAATCATCCCTATCCATCTCTTTCATCCTGTGCTGAGAACAGCACAGTGTGAGCTCTTTAACCTCACAGCACTTAATTCAGTCCTTGTCTGCTTGCTTAAAGGAGTCCAGTAATGGTTGCAGAAATGTAAACTATTTCTACCTGGTGCTGTATTTTGGATATCAGCACTGAATGACTCCCAGAGTTTGATCAAAAAACTGCAATTGCGCTTATGTCAGATGGAACATTTCAACTCTCCAGATGGTTAGGCTATGAAGAAAACTGAACTCTTGTGTTCTTGAATAGCAGTTGCAGGAGCTGTACACGGTAGAGCACCCCTACTCCTCATTCCAGTCTCTTTTCTTTACTAAAAGTTAGGTAGTTGGCTTTGTAAGTGTAGCTATTCCCACAGTCTGCATTCTCTTCCAGCTCTGGTGCATCAGTGTAGCATGAGCTTGATCTGTATGTGATACAACTGTAGAAATTCTTGTTAGTCATGTTAGTCCTCAATGGTCAGGGTAGTGTTCATCAGAGTCATTCTGTGTGTTCAAACTAGAAAATTTAACTCTGAGGGAAAAGTGAAAGATCCTGAAAAGCTTGTCAGAGCTGTTGCAGCTGTGTTGGTTTTCTAGATCCTCAGCTTGTCCTTAATATTAATTAAAGACCACTTGAATGAATTTTCTAATAATATGTTATTTCCTTAACAGAAAATTTTTATTTTTGTATTGAAAACATTTTTACACTTTACTATAAATCTCAGAATTCTGTACTTACAAAAGTCATTCAATCAGAGAAGGCAGATATCACTGACTTTGGGTATACAAGGTAAGTTAAAGATACAGTAAAAGGTCTGAATGTGACATCTTTTTTAAGTATTAATAAATGTTATGGTGTTTGGAAGGCGACAAAACGTCCAACTATGTCCTTTTGTAAGTGCAATTGGAGAAAGTGCTAGTTTTGAGAACTTGCTACGTATTTAACTGGAAAATTATTGCTTATGTATTGAGCTGTTTGTATTCTGCTGCATCTAAATCCAATCTTTATTTTAAAGACAGTGTCAACTATGAATTTGAGACCATGAGGGGAAAAATAGTCACGTTATTTGTTACATCAAAGAAAGGGGGAGAAAAAGAATATTTTCTCTGTTGCACTGCATGTAATGTTGGCAACTTCACTTTTAACAGAGAAGTGGGAATTACATAAATAAACGGAAGTCATAAGCCCATGGTTTGAAGAACACTAACCAGCCCATGATCTTCTGAATAATTAATGTAAGTTTTGGGGTGAAACTGTATTTGAAATCCCCACCAGGTGAAAATCCTCTGTACCCCATCTCTCAGTAAAACCTATGGAACAGATGTCACAGTTCAGTTTTTGTGTGTGTTTGTTTTCCTAGGGATAGTTTTCTTTTCTCCTTGGTGATAGTGTAAGAGATGACATGACTTTCACATTTTCCTATTTTATTCAAAGGGTTTGGGATTGAATGTATAATTAGTGTTGTACTACATAATTTCTTAGGAACGATGAAATTGAAGTCCAGATCTGACTATGGCACCAATAAATGCCTGACATCTGTATTTTTATTTTGCTACTTGATTGACTAGTCCTGTTCTGAAAAACACCGAGAACATCTTTGCTTTGAGCACTGATGTAATATTGGATTAAATTTTGCTCAGATAATTTTGTGGTTTTTTTTTTTTTTAAAGATAGTTTGTGATCCTCACTGAAAAATTGGCTAGATAAATCTGAAAGGACTTTCTTAGGAGATTTTTAGTTGTTCCTGGTGGGAAATAGAAAAGAAATATTATGAACAATATGCATATTCCATCCCAAGTATTTGTGACAGCTACAAGTCAAAGGTTTGGGCATGGAATTTACACTTCTGCGAAGGGATTCATATAGTAGTTTTGTAGTCCTTGGCTTATAAAAGTGCTAATCTTTTTTTTTTTTTTTTTTTTAAGGGACAGAGAGGAGGTTCTGTTTGGTCACATAGCCATGATCACACCCACTTCTTCATGGCCTGCAAATAATCCTCTTTTCCTCCTCCCTCCCTCAGTTCTGGCTCCAAGGCATGCTCTTGGAGCCAAGATCTGTATTTCACATGGACAACAAAACACCCTGTGGACCTCATCTGTAGCCCTTGCCCCATTTCTTAATTGGAAGTTTTAATGATGTGTGTGAAAGCGATGTTTTTGAAACTGATTTCTTCCTTGCCTTGTGTCCGTTTCTGTGAAGTTAGCTTTACTAAGAAATTGTCTGAGCAATATATAGTGTGAACATCAACCTAATTGTGGGTTTTGTGCATTTCATTACATTCAAAGATTGATGTTTAGTGAAATGTTTATCCAGTGAAGGATAAAAGATGTATAAGAATTGCAAGGACTGTGATAAGATTTTAACAGATCATTGTGTATGCGAATTGCTCACAAGGGATTAAGTGTTCTTGCTGACTTGGGGGTCAGTGTACAATGGGAAAAAAAATATTAGAAAGTTTTTGTCCTAACTGATGCACACACTTTGACATAATTTGTCTGATTTCCCTCTCAAACCACTCTACTGTATCTGTAAGGACATCTTTTTTTATTGTAGTTTGATTCATCTACAGGGTCTGTAATTCAGCATGTCAATAGGAAATTCTTCATAGTTGTAGGCGATGGCAGGTTAGCCTTGTGCTAAACTGATTCACAGTTATGGCTGATTGATGTAGGAACCTGTTAAGCCCTTTAGAAGTACAAGGGAAAAAGTTGACATTCCCTGTCACCTTTTAGATTTACAAATCCAAACTCTTTGCAAAGTAACAGTGCATGACCATTTCTAGTCTCTGTTAAGCATAATGAAACTTAGGAAGCTTCTTGTACACTTTCTATTGTGACAGAATGAAGTTCTTCTTAAAGTCTGCATCTGATGGATATGTTTTTATTGAATGTGCTTCTCTGAATCGAGACACATCTGTGTAGAGGGGCACCTTCAACTTTTCAAATATTACCTTATCTTACCTCTGTTTACTGAAAACAATGGATGTAAATGTTGAGTATATCTTAGGATTACTGTATCCAATAACTGAAGTCAAAAACTTTGTAGCTGATGCTATGTTATAGCCATCCTTTGCTGGACCCATGCACATACACGCTGCCAGAGCAGCCCCACCACACCCATAATATTCCTTAGAAAAATAAAGGAATTGCTTAGAAATTTGTTTTTCTTATGTTCTTTTAGGCTTTCACAACAGCCAGATGGCTGAGCTTTGTAGAGTATAAATCATCTCGCAGACGTTCACTCCCCAAATAAATACGCAGATGAATGATTAATTTAAAAGTGTTTGTTGTGAAGAGCTTACACTCTTAAAAAAAAAGGTAACAGTGGCATATATGCATATACACCACGGCTTCATTTCAGCTACTTCTGTGCATCATTCACCATGGTTTTGCTCTGTAATTTTAATGGCAAGCACAGTTTTCTTTTCTGAAAATTTGCTGGAGCAAAAAGCTTTTCATCTGTAGAATACCTGAAAAATAAAAGGACAAAACTTCTATAAATGATATTATCAGTGGGGTGAAGGAAGCAAGCTTACAGGAAGGAGGGGTCTGAACTATTACGCATATATCTTTGTGCATCTATAAAAGTAGTACATAGTTACTGTATTTGAAACCTTTGAAATAACTCATTAGGGATTTAGATAATATTACAGAAGGGAAGAATTCTCTGTTAGGAGCAAATTCCTGGAAGCTGTTTTTCTTTGAAAAAGAGTTTATACCCCTGGGAGTGCATTATTTTAATTTTTTTTTAAACAAATGAGGTAAACTGTATATTGATGCTTGTGAAAGCATTGCAGGAAATCTTACTAGCTGTGAATTATTGCTTCACTTCATGGTGAGATTAACACTTCTAGCTGTAAGCTAATTAAAATGCCAATCAGCTCTGAAAAGAAGCAAAATAGCATCTTTATTTGATTTGCCAGTGTGAAGACTAAATGACGGAGCATATCAGACGCTCAGGGCTCTGCACAACTGGAGTGTTCAAGCTCCCCACAATTTCACACAGTTGCTCAGAGGTGGAGGATGGCCTGTCTCTGGTGGCTTGGTGTGTGCTGATCTGCATCTCTCTCAAAAAAACCCAAAAACCAAACCAAAACAAAACCCAAACAAAAGAAAACAAAACTACAACAAACAACAAAAAACTGGAGGCTAGGGGAGCTGTACAAGGATCTGTACTGGCTTAGGTGGCTCTAGCCATGTGTTTTGTGCATTAAGTTGTTTACTATCACATGGCAGAGTAAAATATTGTTAGTATTTTCATGCTGGTTCCAAACTGAAAGCCATGAATGAAATAAACTTTTTTTAATTTTTTTTTTTTTTCTGTCTATGCAATGTAGGTCGTGGACTGAATACAAGGTTCTGGGATTACAGACAGAAAAAAAACAAACCAAACTTCAGTATCTTCAGATTTCCAAAAAGAGTTTTTCTTAAAACAGTTCCTGAAATTTTTTCATCTTTCTGAAACTGATTATTAGTCAAGCATTTTGTTCTTATTAAAGATTTTTATAAGGTAATACACTGTTATACTCTCTATCCGTTCTTTGTTCTCACTGACCAAGTAAAGGAAAAGATTCATGAGCTGATTTCTCCAACTGAAGCCCTGTTGACTTCAATGGGAGCAGCTCTGGGCCCCAGACATTAATAGGAGTTTTTAAAGCCAGACACTGGGATGCTGGGCAACTTTTATTGCTGTTGAGAGAGGCAATGTTCTTTGTTATTCTTAGCCTCTGACCTAAGGCAAATGTTGCCTACAGTTTGTTGTTTATCTTTTGAGTTGTGAAGTCTGCTGTGCCTCTAGGGTACCAGGAAATGGCTGGTAAATTTATGGGACTTTTGTCTTTGTGTCAATGTCTGGTTCTGATCTTAAGGACAGTTTTGAGATTGCATGTCTGCACATATTGGATTTTTAATTCTGTAGCGTGATGTACATATAGACTTCTGAAAAGTGATTTATAACATAAAGAGGAACTTATGTCTTGAGCAAGTCTTTTCTTGTTGAGAGCTTGTTTTCCATCTTACAGCACTGTTATAATTCAGATCAAGTGATTAGGTTGCCATTTTTTCTTTTTCATCAATTCTTTTAGGTCTAGAGCTGAGTTCATCACATACAGTAACTATCTGACTGATAGTATAATAAATTTTGAATCCCATTGTATTAAAAAAAAAAAAAGCCTAGATATTGCCAGACACCAAAAGAAATTGCATCTGCTGTGGTAAACACTTTTTCCTCTGTACTTTTGCTGCAGTTCCCATTAGGATGACACTATTCCCTTTAATGCTAACAAAGTGTTGTGGTTGTTTTTTACGTGGCTGTGAATGAACAACTTTCAAATGAGTACTTGATATAGATACAGTAGTAAACTAGATTGCATTGTATTTTCTTAAATGGATTAGATAAAAATGAACATGACTTGGCAGAAAAGCTGCCTTCTCGAAACTATCAGTTACATGATTCATCCACACACCCTCCTCCACAAATGCCAAGGAGACACATCTTTCAGTGTCCTCATCTCAAAGTTGTAGAAGTCACTGTGATTTGCTGTCATTAATCTTATAACTTGCTTTCTTTTGAAACAGTATTTATGACTTGAAAAACAAAATAAGTTCCATATGCCTATTTCATATTTCCAAATGTCAGCATAGTAACAGTCTAGTATTAGAAGTAGGTTGTCTCTGTAAAATCTGACCAAATTATGACATTATTATTTGATGTGCTTATTTTCATAAGTGGGTGAAAATGGCTGTATAGAATCAGCCCACTCTCTAGTGCTGATGTGCTGCCTCTGTGGCCAGGAGAGGAGGAAAAGATAGAAAGAATGTGGCTAGTGTATGGTGACTGCCAGCTTTTGGCTGTCTAGTTTAGATGATTTTTCATCAAATCAAGCAATGAAACTGTTCCTTCACAATGTGCACCTCAGACAGGGTGACAATTAAAAATTTGACATCAGTAAAAGAGTTGCATAATTTAAATTGATTTTCACCTGAGAAAAATATTAACAAAACAAGATCTGGATAACTAAAGACTGTATGTAATCAGGCATAAGTGCAAATAAATAATCTACACTTTTAGTATTATTATTAGAAAAGTCATATAGAAATTTGTACAGGACTGACTGTATAAGTTAAACATGTTTGGTATTTAAATAGCCCCTTTTGGTCCTAGTGATGTTAAATAGTCCTTATTTCAAAATTTGTGTGGCCATCACTGACTTTCTGGAAAGACTGCATCTCTGTCCAGGATTGTCATTCAGACTTACCCAATGCTTAAATGAATTGAGGCAAATGAAAAATAGTAACACAGGAAAAATTAAAGATCATATTTACATCTGAATGTCAAGAATATTTAAAAAAAAAAAAAAAAGCTTAATATTAACAAGATTAAAACTTTGAACATTTGACCTGTGGAAGTGTATTTCAATATTTTTCTTTATTTAGCTCTTCAAATGTATCATTTTGCCTCTGTGAGCAAATGAAATGATGGAAATCTCTCTTTGTAATTATTGATGTATTTTAGGTTTGTGTTTCATCATATTTTTTATTATAAAGTACACTCAGACATTTCAAGGATTACTGGACTTTGCTGTGCTAGAAAAATACAAAGAGCCGTGCTATTTGGATGTAGGTGAAGTGGTTGTTTAATTTCACTGTGATAATAGATGGTTACTATAGCTTGTAGCTATATACAGCAGAACTGTATTCTGCAACGCCATAGACAATTGTATCCAACTTAACTGAAGCTTTCATGTGACAAAAGGAAGAATAAACATCCCATGTTTAAATGGGGTTAGAAGGCAGAGTGAATTGTGAATCAACACTTTTCTGTAAAGGGCTTAACTGTTAGAGTATTAATTAGCACAATATCAACAATAACTGGTAGCCTGGGAAAAGAGGTAATATTTTTCAATTCTTTTAACAGGCCAGTAAAAAGAATTCTGTTTCTGTAAGGAGTTCACGTAGTAAATCATTACAAGCAGCTCTTTTTCTCTATATGGTTGACTAGTTAAATATTTCTCTGAGGGATACTTTAAAGGATTCCAAGCTCTTACATTACATCTGTATAGGATGAGAGTTGTAGAGCTAAGGGAGCAAAATGTCACAGAGAGCCTCTGTGAGCTACATTGCTTGAGAAGTGAAGGTCAATGGGAATTTGTTACTGTGTGTTACTAAGAATAAGCAGTTAGTGACTAGTAGGAAGTTTCTCCCTAGGGAGGTAGATAGCTTCCATCACCTGTGGATCACAGCTTTTTCCTCCATATTTAGTTTCAGTAGATGTGCTTATAAGAGCTACATATGTACCCTGGAAATTAGGTAGAAATGAGTGCGCTATTTGGAAGGGAACGCTGTATTTTCAGTCTTACCAGGTGGATAAGACTTAGTTGTGAGGTTACATCAAACCCAAGAGGGTTTTCAGTAAGGAATTTCTGTGAGTTTTTGCACATGTGCAGCACCGTTGCTATTTTGTTGCAAAAGAAAGGCAAGTCTGTATGATGAAATTAAGACTTTTGTTTTCCCAGGCATGAGTTTGGGAATGTTTTTTTCTGTCAGGTGACATATCTAAGATAGAAGCAGTGAGATGCCATTTCACCTCTTTTTAAGAAGAGGCTCCAATTTTAGCTGATTGTATGTGGTAATGGAGTGACTTTGTACTTGAGGGTTACTAAGGAAAAAATAGCAAGAAAAGAATCATTAATTTTTAAAGATGAATGATACTATTGAGATAAGGAAAAAAGAAAGAGAGCAAACTTTGGAAGTACTTAAGACCCTAGAGAATTGGACTGTGACCTTTTATATAAATATGAGTATGATTTGTGAAGAGAATCTTGAGTAAAGTATTTCCTTCCCTTTTCAATTATTTCAATTAATCTACAAGAATACGCAGTGCATTAAAACTATAGTGTGGCTAAGAAATGCTGAGGAGCTCAGACTCAGCCTGACAGAGGCCATATTTAGGGGGTCACAAGTAGTATTGGAACCTTTGGTAGCAATGCATAACATCATGTTGTTCGTGCACTTGTAAAGACTGTGAAATGTCAGGGTAGAAACAAAATCCTTCAGCAGAAGTTATCAGGTCTAAGGTCTATTTTTTTTCAATGAGGGGAAAAGTATTCATTTCTGCAGCCAAAAAAAAAAATAAAAAAAAAAATCAAGTGTTGTAGGAAGCTAAAAACCCTCCAAGATGCTTTCATCTCCTTTAAGGAGAAATGATGAATAGGAGGAGCCATCCAGGGGTTCTTTACCCTCACATGAGGAAATGGGTTTTGGTAAGATCATCCCTATTTCAT
This sequence comes from Megaceryle maxima, assembly GCA_024605025.1. Lineage (NCBI taxonomy): Eukaryota > Metazoa > Chordata > Aves > Coraciiformes > Cerylidae > Megaceryle > Megaceryle maxima. The sequence continues at coordinate 23,923 of JANHGN010023001.1, read as the reverse complement.
TTCCTCGTGTTACTTCTCTTTGTGTGGGGTGATGAATGTTTACAATAAATAAATGTTTAGTAGTTCCTGTTGTTTAAAGCTGCCTGGCAGAAAAGGACCTGGATGTTGACAACCAGTTAAATATGAGCCAGCAGTGGTCAAGAAGGCCAATGGCAGCCTCGCCCGTATCAGAAATAGTGTGTCCAGCAGGAGAAGGGAAGAGATCATGCCCCTGTACTGGGCACTGGTGAGGCCACAGTTTGAGTACTTTGCTCAGTTCTGGGGTTCCTCACCACAAGAAAGACATTGAGGTGCTGGAGTGAGTTCGGAGAAAGGCAACCAAGCTGGTGAAGGGTCTGGAGAACAAGTCCTCTGAGGAGTGACTGTGAGAATTTGGATTGTTTAGTCTGGAAAAGAAGAGGCTGAGGGGAGACCTTATCACTCTCTAGGACTCCCTGAAAGGAGGTTGCAGTGAGGTGGGTGCAGCCTCTACTCTCAGGTAACAACAGGACTGAAGGAAATGGCCTGAAACTGCAGAGGGGAGGCTTAGATTGGAAGAATGGAAGAATTTCTGGTGCTGGAATGGACTCCCCAGGGAGATGTTGGAGTCGCCATCCCTGGAGGCATTCAAACAACACTTAGATGAGGCACTGCAGGACATGCTCTAGTGGGATGGTGAGATGGTTTTGGTTTTGTTTGTGGGTGTGTTTGTTTTGACTTGGTTTATTTTGTTGTTCAGTGTGGGTTTTATGGTTTGTTGTTTGTTTGTTTGGTGGTTGTTGTTTTGTGTTTGTTTGTTTGTTTGTCTGGGGGGGTGGGTGGTGTTTGGGTGGGGTATTTTTTTTCTGATGGTTGGACATGATGTTCTTAGATGTCTTTTCCAAGCATGGCGAGATTCTGTGACTCACTCTTTCTTACTTCACCTACTCCAATCACAACGTGAAGCGGCTTCAGCATATAACAGCTGGAACAACAAGAGGAGACAGAAAACACAGGTCACACTGTGGATTTTTAAAATCTGAGCCATAATAGCTGGAACATGCCTTTATCAGAATTGCAATAAAATAAATTATTTCTATAAATACAAACTGTTTTATTGTAATTCTCAGTGTAAATTCCTTGTCTCAGTATCTTTACACTGGGGTTGTTGTTAGGCTGAAGTGGTCGTGAAGTTTTTATTTTCTTGTCTGTAATATTCTCATAATTTCGCATTTAGTTTTCACTGGTAACATCATAGTGTGTTGAGTTTTTCTTTTTAAGTGTTCACACATGCTTTTTTATCTTCAGGTTATAATGTGGACAGATTGTGAATACTTTAAATCTTGGCATATTACAGTGTCTGGTTTTGAAAGACAATTCCCTCAGGAGAAATAGACTCAAATCCAGCATTGTGGAACACATGAGTTTGTGGCCTCAGCCATTTATTTTAAGGGACCACATGTAGTGTACACCCTTCTCGAAAAGTGGGCATTTAGATTTCCAAATGCCTGTATGAGAAGACCTTAAGCTAAATCATTAAATTCTTTCAAAGCCAAATTCCCCATTAACGGAGTTGTTCTTTATTTGCTTTTACAGTTACTTCTTTATTCTTAGTAAATGAATGTGTATATTTTTGTAAGAAGGCTTTCAGAACTGTTTTATGTAGCATTATTCCTGCTGTCTAATAATAATTAATCATGGTTCTCTATCACTGGTACTCTGTTGAGTAAAAGGGGTCCAATGGGTTCCTTCCCTTTAAAAGATTGTGTCTGTGTAGTCTTGTTTTAAGTAGCTTTAGCTTTGTATTATTCATCAGAGCTTCATAAATGTGATGGGAATTCATGTTTTCATAAGGCTAATCCACAAGCTTGCTACTTCTGCCAAAATTACTTTCAGATAAAAGTGGTTATGTGCTCCAGAGATGTATATAGGTAGTAAGAAACAGTTCAGCATTTGCATTAATTTGAATTCCTTCTCAAAATTTAAGATGTGTAAGGGAATAATAAAAAAAAATAAATTAAAAAAAAAAAAAGAAGGGGGGTGTGACTAATGTTAACTGTATTACTTGTGATTTTCACAGGGACTACAAAATGTGATGAGGTGAACTTTCTGAAATTAAATTCTTGTCATGATACATTCTGCCCTTGAACAAGTTAATATAAGAAAAAAAAAAAAAACACCCACCCTACTAATCAACGAGAAAGGCAGCAGTTGGGCCATGAAACATCTTATGATATATAAAATACATGGTTGGCAAATGCTCTGATATGAATTTGGTATTTCACTTCAAGTTTTTCATAGGAGCAATTTAAGTATGCTAGCAGTGAAATTAAGTGCACTAAATGAAGTAAAGTTTTTGCATGTGGAAGGAAAGTTACTGGATTACTTAAACTTCTGTGTGCATTAAACTTCCATGTACAATTCTTTTATGAAAATAATTTGGACCTTAGCTTTAAAACTGACAAAAAATAGACACTTGGGGCATATAACAGGTAATTAACGGTTGCCTGTAACACCGAGCCTGTTCAATCTGTGTAATTAGAGCAAATCAGGCAGAAACACTATTATCAGCTGATAATGCTTTTGTACTACTTCATTTCTTTTCTTCCACTTGAGATGAGATGTGACACCTTAATTGAATACATCTTGATGTTGGTGTCAAATTTTAGAGCATATACAAGTGTCTTCACCTTAATGATCAGATTTAGAGTAGCTGACACCATCTTCCAGTGACTGAAAAGTATACAGAGCATGCTGCTCAATGTATAAATCAACATTAGATAGTTAGAGGTTAAGGTCACTGGTGGTCAGTCAATATCCTTACAATAGCATCATTGATCAGGCTTTTTCTCTAGGTTGGTTAGCAGCTCTTTGTATTATTGAATACTGATGGTGTTACAGATATGCTGGTGGGTCTTGGTGGTGAGAAATGGAGCCTGTCTGCAATGCTCAATCCTTCTTCACAGGCAGGCTTTTGTGCATGCTGGTGTATATTAAATAAGAGCTTTGTTACACAGTCTCCTTTTCTCTCATACTGGTCAGTCTGTGAGGCAGCAAGTGTTGAGGGATGGAGGGAGAATGGGGTAGGGCTGCAGTGTTGAAAATGTCAGCATTCTATGAATGCACCAAAATATCCTTGTTTGGAAGATGAGGCAAGTACTGCAGCAAGGGCCTCCAATTTGATCCCCAGAAGATGAAGTTAGTATACTAGATTACTATACTATAGTCATGATATCTCATTGGAAATAAATAATTGTGATTTTTCTACCTACAGTCTGAAAATGTTTTCCATCTTTACACTTTGTGTCTAATAATAAATGTTCCTATCGTGCTGGTCATCTTTAGCCTTATTGATTTTTACATGAAGATTCCTCACAGTTACCAAAATAACATCCAAACTGGCACCATTTTTCATGGGTGTATTTTAGTTTTTCAAGCTCTTTTGGTTATGAAAGATTGTATGATTATTTGTGGCCAGTGTCTTGCAATGTGTTGACTTTTATGCTTGAAGATACTCGATGTACATTATTTTAGTCTAGCGCTTGGATTTTCCCACAGCAGCAAAAATCCTTGTATGTCTAAATTATAACATCTAATGACTCACAGGATTTTCCTGTTTGCAGTGGTCAATTGCTATGACAGCAGCATTGAGCAGGGTGATAAAATGTGAGCGTATGCCTCTAGGATACTCTTTGACCCAGTAGGTCAGAACTGAAGACTAGCTCTGGATAGGAGCTCTCGTCTTCTCTGTAGCAAGCTTAAAAACCTAACATAAATGTTAAATATGCAGAAAAAGATTCAGGAGTGTGTATGAGCAGGGAATGCATTCATGACGGAATAGGCTTCAGAGAACTAGAGTTTATAGCATCAATATCAGAAAAATATTAGGGAAAAGGGGAACTCCTTTGTCTTCCCTTAAGGCATTTGGAAAAAAAAGAGACATTTAGTCATCATCTGCTAAAAAAAGCACACACAGAAAAAGCTGTTCTTTCTTTGTTTTTTAAGCCAGTTCTCCAAAACCAGATAAGGACAAAAGGGAATTGAAATTGAAGTAGGTCAGTACAGCAATCATCTGGAAAGGAAAGGTAACTGCTGTAGGGAATTGCCAACACCTATCTAGTTAAAAATACTCTAAGATGATGCTGGGAATCAAAGAAAGGCCGGAGGAAATGCTGAAAGGATATGGGGATGTGAGCAATGATGTGTCTGTCCAAGTGATATTTACTATCTTTCAAATCCATGATGCTATCTTCCACCATTGCAGAAAGGCTAAAACTAAGTTGATCAAATAGTATTTAAAGCACAAGGTGCTGTTAGCAGCAGGTGAAGATGAATAAAGGCATCCCCTGTCAGCTTCTTTCTGTGGTTTGTGGGGAAAGTGTCTTGCAGCAGCAGCTCCCAAATTGCAGTATTATATGGCAAAATCCTTTGAAAATGGAGCTGTGGTTGTGGTGTGTAAAGATAAGGTGGGAAATTAGGAAGGATGTGCCATCCTATTTTTTTGAGAACCCTCAAGACCCCTCACTTTGGCTTGATTTTTCAGACAGAACACTGCGTGCTTCGGCGTTACAGTACATCAGAGTAGCCTTCCCTTCTCCAAAGAGCTGCAGGGCCTTAGAGGGAAGCAGTAGTTTCTCTTTGAAATCCTGCCAGTAGAGAAATGCTATTGGTAGCCCTTCGAAGAGAGACAAATTCCTCCTTAAGCCTAGCTACGTTATTCCTCATCAATGACAGAAGAGAATAAATATTTTGAAAATAGCTGAGATCACCTGCAGAGGCATTGCTCGCCAGGTTATAAATGGTACTTGTTAGCTGTGGCATGGAAAAGCCTGCAGTAGAAATGTCACCAAAGATCAGAGTAATGTTGTGCTAATTGATGCTGAAATAAGCTCTGGTTCAGAGCTTTCTACTAGAGGTGTCTGGGTTTTTCCCAATCCTGAGGAAATACTTTGGGTATATCTGTTCCTGACCTTCAGTACCTAGCAATGTTAAAAGCAGTGTGTGTTCCCAGGGCAGAATTCAATTTCTTTTATTGAATGTTAGCATGCAGTTACAGTTAATTAATTAAAATCAAAATAGCCAAAGAAGCATTTTTCATCCTTATTTTACTTCTAAGATCCTGAACTAGGCATTCAATCCTAAATCTCTTAAATTAATATATATAAATCTTGGTGGAAAAAATACTTTCACCTCAGATCCTATAAATATTCTAAGTAGGATCTTTAAAGCTATTGTGACAACTGAGGAGAATTCTGGTCATTGAATATCTGATTTTGCTGTGAAAGAAACTATGAAAGCTGTTTATTTTTTCTTGATTGAAACATGCAGAGATCATTGCTAATTTAAGATATCTTTCTGGGGACATAACAGGTCATTAGGAAGCAGTAGGGTATTTTTGGACATTGTTTTCTCTCTACCAGTGCTGCCCTACAAAACAAGCTTGTAAATAATAAATTTTGATAATTCATTGTCTGTCTTTCCCCGCCCCGCCCCCCCCCCCCCGTCGAACGTCGATCGTCCGTTCGTCTTTTCTCTTGGCTGTTCGCTGTTCTTTTTT
>JANHGN010023000.1:24408-45307 GCA_024605025.1 Megaceryle maxima | reverse complement strand
AAAAAAAAAAAAAAAAAAAAAAAAGAGATTGTTGTCACTATACAGATAAAAAAAAAAAAAAAAAAGATATTTTTTCATCCAAAATGAGATTGCATGACTTCAATCACATAAGCCAAAATACTTTTTCCTGAACTATGATCTAAGGTTGTTCTTTACACAAGCATTGATTGTGTACATGAGATAATAAATGTTGGGAGAAAGTTTTTAGAATGGTTCATCTAAAATGAAAGGTGGATGTTTCCTAATCAAAATAACTGTCCATAGAGAAATGAATGAAAGGAAAACAAACCCAGCCATTATCCACACTCAGCTCCATGAACAAAGTGTTAGGCTGAGCCAAGCACTGGTATCCATTTTCTTTGCTTAATGAAAAGGTTTTCTGAGATGTAGTCTTTTCTGCTTCACTGTGGATTGACAATACATTCTGACTTAATGGATGCTGATTATTGTTTCCATTATGCAAGGCTGACAGAAGCAATAATTCTTCGAACCACAACCTGGTTTTGAGCACAGAGCTATTGTAGTGTGACTCTGTGCTACAAAGGCCTTTTCATATCACGTGTTCCTCATCTGCTTTGAACCACCAGACATCCTCTCACGTAGCAATAGGAAGACCTGTGAGGCTGTCCTGCCATCACAACTGGGATATCATCAATCAGGACAAAAACCAGAACCATCTGGAAGTTTTAGTTCAACATGAAAACCAGATGAGACACATACTACACTTCAATTCTCTAAATTTTAAAGGCAAAAATGAAGTAAGCACTACAAGTGAGAGATAACTGAGTCCTTAGCTCCTCAAGTCCCCAAGGCTTCAACTGAGCACTACCAGAACTGGCACAAGAAACCACAGCCCTCTTGGAAAAAAGAAAAGAAAAATTTAAACAGTATTACTGGGTAAGTTTTACATCTAACCAACAGCTATTTCTATCTGGGAATTTACCAAAGCAGGGGCAGAGCCTGTGCTCAGAGGCATTACATACAGCACCACCACTGACTCTCAAAGCAGCTTACATACCTGGTGCTTGCTTTGTATTTATTGATCACGTATGTCAGTGATCTTTTCACCATTTACATTTCTCAGCCCAACAGCTAAGACCAATTTTTCCAAGCTCTGATAGCGTACTAGATAGTCATTTTGCAAGGCACACTATGGGCTTCCCAAGGTGAGCTTCAGATGTCCCTTTCCACCGCAACAAACTAACCTGATCAATGCAGGGTGCAATTATCTCATAAGACTGTGTGAAGCAGGAAACCACCAGGCTAGTGTCTGATATGTTCTGCCGTTGCTGTGTTAAACAGCAACGTGTCCTGGGCACCAGGAGACATGGTGAATGAGGAAGAAGCGAGTAGCCAATCTTAAAATTACAAGCGTGTGGAATGGCTTTGAAGAAAAATAAAAGGTGGAAAGCTTAGTACGAGAGGCAAAAGAAAGAATATTCAACTGGAGAGCAGATGGTTCCCACCATCTCCAGTCTGAGCTGTCACGGTGGGAGCTGCTCTGAGGCTACTCAATACTTTATCTCCCTCTTAGCTTTGTCATCCCAGTGCCGGGCAGCCATTTCAGGAGGGGTCCTCCTCAGTGCCTTGCCCCTGTGATCCATGTCACTATGGTTTGTGGGAACCCTCAATGTCCTCTAAATTAGTTGCATCCTTGCTAAACCAGCTGTGAAACACACTTGTGCCTGCAGAGCCTCAGGGGAAAAAAAAAAAAAAAAAAAAAAAAAAAGCAGCCTTTACCAAGGGATATTAAAGGGGAGCCAACATGGTTTTCACATAATGGGTGGGGAAGCCTGAGTCACCATGAGGAAGTGGTTGTCTCTCTTCACCACCTCAAACTGCTCTCAGCTGTACTGAGCCTCTAAGTGAACTTTCTCCCAGAGCGAACAAACTAACTGCTAAAATATATTCTTGAGGGTTTGGTGCATGCATCTGCTCCCTGTTTGGCTTGTATTCACTCCAGCTATCTGCAATCAGAAAAATGCAGGAGCATGTTGTAGGGCACAGCCAGCACTGGAGAGTGTTGTTTGAACCTTGTTCATGAGTCCCAGGCAGAAGACGGGTCTCCAGCTGTCTCCAGCCTCTGCTGACCCCAAGATGACCAAAACTTCTGTGATTTCTTGTAGGATTTCTCCCTGCACTGTTGTGTTCAGGACTTCACCTGCCAAATGGTGAGCTGCTGGATGACTGGGATTTTGTTAAGCTGCACCATTTTTGCTTTTTAAAATAACTAGAAAGACAGAAAGAAAAAAAAAAAAAAAAAAAGGCAACCACTGCTGGAGGTGATACTTCTGCAGGAACCTAATTGCTGGCATGGTGCAATCAAAGGCACAGCAGTTGAAGGCAGGACAGAAACATGTTAAAAGCCACATACCCATCAATTGCCAGCAAAAAGTCATCTCTTCTGTTTTCATTTTTCCAGAGACCAAAAGGACATAGGGATCTATAGCTTCACAAAATGAACGTTTTCACAGCAGGTTGATATTGCAGGTAATCCACTTCTATGCTACTGGAAATACACTGCTGTCCTAAACTTGACCAACACAAGCAACTCATTCTTTTTTACAACTCCACACAGCAAAAAGCTATAGAGAGGACAGTACTCAGCCTGTGTTACTCAGTGTGAAATACTCCCATTGCTCTACTTCCCTCTCAGCTTTGTCTGAATACAACTGGTGCAGCTTCTCCGCTGGCCACCTGGCATCTTCACTGGGTATATGTAGTATGACTCCTGCCCAGGGCCCAGCACCCAGATCTGGCACTGAGGGGTTGATCTTTGCTTGCCAGTCAAGCCTGGGGTGGAGGGGTTTGCGTACATGGTATTGTACCAGCCTCCTGAGGAGCCACTAAATGGCACTAATGATCAGCAGGACAATGTCCAGCCTATGGACATTTCCTACTTAAACTACAAAAGGTAGAAAAGGAAACAGATGAAGCGACCCCTTTAAAATCAAACAGAGGCATGAGTAAAATCACACCTCTCCCAAGCTCTGTGCCACAGATTTATTCTTGGAGCCACAGACCACAGCACTAAGAAGCTGCTTGACTTCAAAAGCCTGTGTGGGTGAATGAGAGCAGCAACTCTTTCTAGTTCCCTTCTGCTGTTCAAGATAATCGTGGTATATCTCACACTTCCTTGATGCATCCTGTCAGTTGGATGCCTTTCCTGTATAGGATATTTCTGATTATCTGTTTACCACCTTACCTGATGTGCAGGACAAATAGTTTGGATTGGGAATTATTCATAATGCTGTATATGATGAATATGATTTTTACTCACTGTTCTTGAGCTACTGAGATCCTACATCAATGCTGGGTAGGAAACAGCTACAGACACATGCCTAGTGGATAACCATGCCTTGCCATCATGATGCAAAACTGTATGCTCTTCTAAAACTGATTGATTGTGGCTTGTGTAATGTAGATGTCTTTGCCAATGGAAATCATGATCACAAAACAATTTCATAACAACATAGGAAGCCACACTGGCATCTGTGTAGTTGTGTGCTTCACTTAAAAGGCTCTGCTACGTGTTATGGCTTATTTTCCAGGCAAGTGTAAGTCATCATTTCCTAGCTCTTGAATTTGTAGCAACTTCACTCTCCTTCAATTCCCTCCAGTTTGTTGTGAACACTGCTGTGGTGATACTTTTCCATTTAGATGAACAAGTAAGTCACATAGCCCCTTGGACACTATTACCAGGTATTCAGGAAATAGTTGGCAAGAAGAAAGCTGCAGTTCATATTCCCTTGGAGAAAGCACAAGATTGGCACAGTGCAAAACCAAGCCAAAATAATTCATGAATAGAGATGAAAAGAAAACTCATCATAATCCCTTTCCAAAGCCAATCCTTTTCCAAAGCCAATCCTCAATGAATCTCTGAGATGACAGCCTGAGTACATACCTGGCTTTATGCTGACATTATAATGCCTGATAAGACTTTGGCAAATGAATAGCAGGGAATGATCAAGCAAAACAGCTTTTGCCTTCTCAACTGTGCTGAAATAGACCTCCAGCTGTATTTCATATAACCTTAGCAGGAAACATTACTGCCTGAAAGCAGCACTCCAGCAACCTCAGAGCTGGGGAGACCATTGTACCAGCAGAGAATACTGGCTCACTGAAACAAAAACACTTTGCAGAAAGATGTTGATTATGGTAGCGAGTATCAGGAAAGCATACAGCAGAAACACAGCAAGCATCTTGTCTGCTGGACCCACCTGCTGGGCTGACTGCCCACCAATCCCAGAGCCCTACTTTCCAAAATCCTACTTACTTTCACTTCCTTGCAAATTAGGCCGTCACTCCCGGGTACTGAATACCCTGGTCTCTGATTATGCAGAGGAGTTTCCCCAACACTTCACAGCAGTCTGTTTTCTGACCTTTTTTTCCCCACATGTTGGTTTCATGCAGATATTTCAGCACCTAGCCAGGTTTATTTCTAACAACAGCCAAATCCACATATACTGCAGATGTCTATATGCATAGAAAATAAGGTTAACACCTGAATAAGGGTGTACTGGGATGAGTTTCAAGGAGCAGTGTGATCTGACTTCCACTTTGCTCCAGCCAGGCCAGGATTTGGAGATTTTGGGGTAGAAACTATACGTTCAGATTTCCTTCAATATGGTGCTTGAGTTTTAACCATAGCCTTCTGTGAAAATCCAAGCACTGTGCATGATCTTTTGTCATGTATTATTTTAAATATCTATTGCTTGTCATTTCCTCTCTGGGTCTGTGTAGAAACATTTCTAACGCTACTCAAAAAGCAGGTTAGCACAAACCTATATAAGCCTATTACCTTTAAGTGGTCATGTTGACTTAAATGGAAAGACTCCAGCAGACTTCATGGGAAGCTGAATCAGGTCAGTAACGAAGATTTGCAAATTCAGGTTTGGTTCAGTCACACAGGAGTTGAGAGGCTTGTCTAGATCCGCTGAATATGTGAAAACACCAAGACATTTGCACTTTGCAAGAGCAAATGCTACCATGAGTCTTGAAAATGAGGATACTGCATTAGGTCTTTTTGTCTGGAGAACCAGTCTGCTCCTCACTGCTTTGTCAGGTGCTAGACTTCGTCCAAATTACAATCTAACCCCATACATTATTAGTTACATGTCCATTGCAATCAGCTCCTCTCCTTAACAAAAAGCTTCTGCTCCCTTATTAACAATATTTCATCACTGCATAGATGGGTGTTGAATAACAAAGGCATATGAAATAATGAACAACACAATTAAAGCCCCTTGGATTTTCCTATTCTACCCATAGTACAGGACAAGAATAATGAGGCATTTCATAAAATTAGAATGGCTGTAAAGGCTAATGTGGATTAAAGGAAAGACTTCTCTTTGAACACAGTATATAATCAGCCTGTGAAATTAACTGCTGCCTACTCAGAGATGGGGAAGAATGAGATCGTATTTTCTCTGTCCTTTTTTGTTATGTGGGATCTAGCAACATTCACATCCTCAAAGCACATTTTGAAATAAAGTAGTAAGGAACATCTTAGTTAAAAGAAAAGCTGAAATTGGAGGTACTGGTCTGTGCAGGGCCCTTATGGGAGCTGTTGTCTGGCTGGATTAACCTTAATGACACTCTTAAAAGAGGACAACTTAGAATAAGACACTTGAAAAGCAGATGGGGGCAAGAAAGCTAAAGAAGAAGAGGGAGGGAGGTGCAAAGTCAACAGGCTGAAAACCGTTAGAAGCCTGAGTGGACTTCTGGAGTAGCACGGGCAGGTCTGTCTATCCCACAGTGGGAATGATGTTTGGGGCAAGTCAGCAATGCCTTGCTGAACTGGTGTACATCAGGAACAAGGGGCACAGGGAGCACCAAGATGGCACTTCCTACCCCAGCCTGGGGCAAGAGGGACAGGGAAGCCGGGTGCTGAGCCCCTGCCTCCCAAGACACAAAAGCCAGGTGACTCTAGAAGCAGGGCAGCTGCTTGTACAGTGCACAGCCCAAGCTCCTCACTGCTCTGTGGGTTGCAGTTTGCTATACAAACTCATCTGTGCAGTCTTTATTACTCAGGATACTTCAGTGTGATACATTTCACAATGTCAAGCATCTTTAAATATGAAAATCAAACATGGTTTAATCCTCTCTCATACTAAGCATAATAGTAAAGTTATGTTCATCTCATCTTCTGAGCTTGTTTCTGTGCCTGTAAATCCTAATGGTAACTTCTGATTTCTATGGACCTAGTCCTGACACCACTGCTGGTCACAGTCCTCCTCCTCCACCAGCACGAGCAGCTATCCTTCCTAGTCTGTCAGCAGAATTAGCAATGGGATAGTACAAAGACCATGCTGGACTTTTCCATCATCTCCTTTTTGTAAGATGAAAATCACATGGTATATTACTCAAAGATTCAAAAAGTCATTGTAATAGCTTAAGATCCACTGGCAAAAGTAAAAGTGATAAGGGATGTTAATCTTCATGCTCCAGGGTATAAACTAATTACCATCTGGAGTCACAGGAAGAAGCTTTCCTCTTTATACTGATACAGTCTTTTACTGTTGCCTGGGAAAATGATGAGTTTGGAAGAGGTTGTTCCTCTCTGATGCATTGACCTTTGTCAAAGACTGGATTCTCAGCTAGTGGATCAATGGCCTATTTTAGGATGACATTCCTGTGTTGATATATCACCTTCCATTCAAATACATCCATTTGATTTAACATCCATTAGCAAGGTAATGCCCCAGAGCCTTGTATTTGTCACACTGTTTGTTTACCCTTTTTATTCTGGAGATCAGTGCACTCTTACATGCGAAGTGCAAGTGAAGACATTCATTGCTGCATAACTCCTGTCTGAAAGGTTAGTGTTCCCTCCATGCCTTTTGAAGGCAGTAGTAATGGTGACACTGGTACAAACCTAAGCCTTTTATCAATGAGCAGTGTGGCAGTTCTATTTGTTTGAGCCCTTGCTGACACCCACAGTCTCTGTAATTCAGTCTGACAGATTGAGGCCACGTTCCAGATCCCACAAAAGAAGCAGAGGCGGGCATTGATTTTGCTGTTATTGTTGGTGATTTGCTGCTTCACTCCTTTAGCAAACGATAATTAATTAATTAATTAATTAAATATAGTAAACAGGAAGGTCACAGCTGCAGGTTGGCAGAGTGCTGTTCCCCTGTTACCTTCTTCTGCATCTTTCTGATTCAGTGGCCATGTTCTACAGACCAACAACACTGGATAAATATGAAAAAATAGCCATGATGCTGCTAACAACCCAGCGAAACTGCAGAAAAAAATCACACTGCAACTTCGAGTAATGCTCCTGAACCACAATTCAAAGTAACAGCTGTATTTATAGCTGCTTCTGCACTGACTCTGGCACAGAGATAACCATTTCCATTCACATGGAAACCAGGCCTCTCAGCATGCTATACTCAGGCTTAACTCTAACACCTCAGGTGTCAAGTCATCCGTCAAGGCCAGACCCAGTACAGGTCCTAACACAGATGCATTGAGTGCTGCTGACCACGTCCCTCTCACTTTTCCAGGTACCACATGGACACCTTGGACCAGGTACATACCTGCCTTGTGCATCTGCTGCATTGTTTGGCAAGGCGCACATCCTGTAGCATCTAAGTCCTGATGTGCAAGATACTAAGGTATCAATCTCCCCTTAAGACCAAGAGAACTTAAACACCTAGATCCCTAACTTACTGTATCAGTTCCCGTGCTTTTGGGAGCTTTCTAGTCTCTGTGTGTACTAAAGTAAACATAAGAGAAACCTTTGTGTCTGTTGCTTCTATTATCCATCATTATTTTATATTATTTATTATATATTATCTATATTTTATATTATTATCCATCATCTCAAAATACTCAGGATTTCCCTTTTTACAGCTAATTCAGGACAGATGTGCAGGTCTGCACTCCTGGACAGAGCATGCTTCTATGTGTGGAAACAAGCCCTTTGTAGAAATTCTCACATAGATTCTGCATACATTATCCTTGTCGTCAGATTTCTCTTAGAAAATGATGAGCACTGCTTTGTGTTTAGCACTATGTTAAAAACAAACAAAAACCCCACCAACCAAACAAAAGCAAACAAAGAAAAAAACCCAACATAGTCACATTTGCTCAGGTTTGGGGGGTTTATTTCTGTTTCTTGAGGGAGTGGTGTGAAGGGGAAAGACTGGACTGCTCCTGCAGCAGAACAACAGAAACAACACATCAAGCACTTTAATGGTATGCTGATGCATTTAACGTAACTTCAAAATATATAGGAGGCTTTTTTTAGCAGCCTTGCAGACTTTAAGAGAGATAAGTAATATCTTTGTACTGTGAACAAAGTCATTTTCACTATCACAGGGCTTTGACAACCAGCTTCCTACGCATTTTGTCATGCTGAATGTCACTAATACTGTCTGAATACTGATACTGTTCATGACTTTTTGTTATGTCTCATGTAAAGATTTTATGTATTTAATTTAGCAAAGATATTGATAAATGGATATAAATCTTCGGAGAGGCTACTGATAAAAAACTCCTTAAATATCACACTGATGCCAGTGCTGTGTTAGGCTTCAATAATATTTACATTTTATCCTTTTTATAAGCTCAGTGGCATTGCAGTGATTGTTCTTAAAGATGATTGAACATCTTCGTAATCTCCTGGGAATACTGACATAAATCTGAAGTAACCTTGCTGCTTCTGATGGAGATACTTGTGCAGTACTGGGAGTGATCTTCAGCCTTGGGATTGTGTCATACCTGCAGTTACCAGTTTGGAGAAATATATCTACTTAGCTTGCTACATGTCCTTGTCCTTTCTCTTTAACATCCTTGGCTGGTTTGCCAAAACAAGTATTTTTCCCTTCTCCACCTGTGATGCCAGCAGTGTGCAACATCATCTTCTGGCACTGGCTCACAAAGACCATTTTGTGCTCACCCAGAGGAAAGAAGAAACCTAGACCAGACCTATCTATTCTACTGCCTTCTGCAATTTTTACTTTTGTTTGTTTGTTTTGGGGTTTTTTTGTTTGGTTTTGTTTGTTTTTTACAGTTAAATACAAATGTGATGCTTTCAAAAAGGCAAATCACTGCTTGCTCTGTCTCTCGGGAGCTGATCTGTGCTCCCAGGTAGGACAGACTTCTCTTTGAAAAGAGTAAGATTTAATTCCCATGGTGCCATTGCATTTCTGTTTTACATACCCTGGCTTGGAAGTCATAACAGCAGTGTGGGGCACAGCACTTCACACCTTAGGGATGCTGGCTTATATCTCACAAGGATGCTGGTATGTCAATGGATGCAGCTGATGAGCAGTCCTGAAGCCCCACTGAAAGGGAAGGTGACTTCCCAGTGTTTCCATTAGCACCGTGCCAAGAGGTTAGCAAAGGCTGGAAGTACTCCTTTCAGGATCACACCATGGGTGTAAGTACAAGCAGGTAGTCCCAGCACCAATGTGTTTAGTCAAAATATGAAAGAAGTGAGAGGTGGGAGTAAAACTGAAGGCAGAGAGAGGTGAAGTGATTGGCCTAAGGTCAAAGAAAAGCTCTTTGCCAGAGCTGGAAGCACAGCTTTCATGAGCCCATCTACAGAGCTCTACCAATCCACCAAGCAGCTTTCCCCTGAGTGGAATATATGACTATTTTGACAGTATTTTATTTATATACAACTATAATTGTGACCTTGTCATGGTAAATTGCTGTGTGAAACTTGGTCCTATTTGGAATATGACTTCTTCACAATACACAAGAAGTCCAGTACAAATGCCTTACAAATGTTATTCATGTTACACCTCAGGGGCAAGATAGATAATACATAAATTGAGCGAATACCCTGGCACATTAATGGGAAAGTCTATGCAACTCCAACTACTTTATGAACTTTTCCATTTTCCTCATAGAAACTGTTTCTGTTGATATTTTCATTTAAATTGGGCTGAAACAGACAAAGGAGGAAAGTTTAATCAGAAGGTTGTCAACAAACTGTGGACACTTCAGCATTAGTGGACAGTGCCACATCTTGCAGTTTTGTATACTATAGAGCCTTCCTACAGATAAATGGTTCTAGGGGCTACCAGGGACAGGGCTGGAAAATAAACAAACCAACAACAAATAAATACCATATTTAATCTTTTACTTTTTTTGGATTTTTTTTGTTGACAGTGTATTTTTGCAAGAAGTAAAAACCTTGAACTGATACAAAATAGTATTTACTGTAGCATTACACCTAATTACCATGCAGTTTTCATCAGTGTTGAGAAGACTCCTGGTTAGCTGTTATAAGAAGTTCTGCTAACTGAAATAAGGAAAGCTACAGAAACACCTTTAGCTATAATAGATACAAATCACTGCCACCCTATTGATGAAGCAGCTGAAGAGCTGTCAGCTTTGCTTTTTGGCTTCCCTATCCTCAGCAGTTCCCACCCTCTCTCCTGTCATGATCCTCTGTTAACATTCAGCCCTTGATGTGTGTCACAAGCTCTGCTAAGCAAGGACTTGTCTCTGTTTAGCTCCTTCACCATCTCTTACTCCTAATGCATGCAATTAGCAGTAACACCACAGCAGTGCCAAGCCTCAGGTGCCGCCCAGCTTGGTAGCAAAATAAACACTCACCATTATCTTCACAGTCTGATGAGATTTAAGAGTTTGAATGAGAAGAGACCATTGTGTTGCCTTGCAGTCAAAGGCTAACTTTAGCCCAATAGGCTCATATCCACCATCCAAAAAGCTTCTCCTTCCAACAAGCACAGTAGAGCAGTGGTCCTACTTCACAATGTCCTTTCCTCTCTTTAACCCAGATACTCCTGTATCAAGCTCAACAGCCTATGATCTCCTGTGTTCATTGACAACCCATTTTTACAGTGGGTAAAAAACACTGATCCTTCAATGACGTACTTCCTGAATCTTTATAATGTTGCCATGTTCTTATCTTTCAGCAACAGAATCCATCCAGGGATGGAAGAAAATATTGTTCATTTCCATTTATTATAAATTTATCAACCTAAGGAGAGCTTTCTTTCCCAGAGGAGAGGCTTAACTCCTGGGAAGACACAAGAAGGGATGCAGAAAGGCAGGGAGGGGTTGGCTGGGTAAAACAAAGCAAGCAAATTCTACTTGCATATCACCGCTGCTTTCTCCTTGCCCATAGTGACTGACCTGGTAACATCATCATTTAGACCAGAGGATGAGCCTAGTCCAGGAGCAATGGCAGCTGCTTGGCAGCTTATTGAGAGGGATGTTAGGCTGGATTTCAGTAAACAAATCTTCAACAGCATTCCTGCACTCACAGTTGTATTGCTGGCAAGGCCAGCAGAAGCCCCAGAAACTTCAGAAGTTTGGAAGCAGAGGATGAAAGATTCATGGATGAAACAGTCATATACTTAATTGTACAACAATACAATGAAGATCATGCAGGTTCTTTGCATCAAAAATGAGGGAGGGTTGTTTGTTGTTGTTGGGGTTTTTTGATTGTTTGTTTTGGTGTTGGGGTATTTTTTTGGTGTTTTTGTTTGGTGTTTTTGTTTGTTTGTTTTTAATAAAACACTATTTCAAGGTCAATAGTAAATACCTGCAATATACAAGTGGCAGTACAGAGGGAGAAAGCTGGCCCAGAATACAAAAAGCAATAGAACAGGAAGCAAATTAAGAAGTGCTTATAAATTGATGGTGTTGAAGCCTGGGTAACAGTAATTGAGGAACACTCCAGTCAGTTATAGACTTAGATCATTTAGAAGCTAATGGCAAAACCAGTTCAAAGATGACAAACACATAATAATGAGGACTTTTAGATATCTTATACTCTCTGTGAATCTTAAAATGCACAGATTAAAAAGGCAACAAACTCCAAAGAGACAATCTAAGGGTTGTTTTGGGTTATTTTTTTCTGTTCTGGAAATGGAGAGCAAAATGCAAAGTCTTTCCTGGGAACAAGTGCATTAAATGTCCTTACTTACTCTGGAAGAAATTTATTCAGAATAGTAAAATGGTTTAGGAGTTAGAATAAAATCTGAGAACAGTAAGAATAATTTTAAAGAAAATAAATTTATATCGACAGAAAAATCATCCTGGCTAGCTATGTATTCTTGAAAATCATAATAAGTATCTGAATTCCTTTGCAGATCTAGCCTTCAAGCAAACAGAAATCAGGTTTGATTCAGAAGTCAACCTACTGAAGTGATTACTTACAGAAATCATCCTTTAGAGTGAGACTAAGGCTTCTGAGTCACTTCAGTACTTTGGAAAATACCACTCTGCGCCCAAACTCACCACCATACTGATCCCGTACAAATCACACCTTCCTGTTCATTCTGCTTGGCCACACTTCAAATTTAAACATGTTCTGTGTGGATGTTCAGAGCATAGTTCAAAGCTTACAAGACCCTACTGCTCGTAATGGAGCAAAGCAGATCTGTCTGGTGTTTAATGAAGTGATCTAGTCTTTTGCTCATGTCCTAAAATAATGCTTCTTCCAAAAATCAGGCAGCTGACATGAAGCTCCCAGCAGACTCTCACAACCATATGGCTCTTCCAAGGACATCAAGACCAGGGTCTCCTTCTCCATGGTGGAGCTATTCAACAGAAGTAAAAAGGTGACACCTTCACAGAATCATTTTCACTCTGAAGTCCTACTCTGGAGCCAACTCACACCTCTCCAAGCTGACCAGTCTACTCCTACCTTGCAGATACATATTCAAGGACAAATCTGAACATTTCCAATGCACTAAACCATGAATGCCACACTCCTGGTCTCACAGCCCTTGCTGGCCTCTAAGCTTTAGAAAAGACAGCAGCAGTTCAATACAACTAAAACAATGGTTGGTTACTATTAGTTAATTAACACTGATGGAAACTTTACTGAGCTCCTATAGTGTAATGTACAAATTACTTGGCCAACAAGAATCATTGAGCTTTGCTTAATAATCTTTTAGCATTTGGCAAAAATACCATTCAATAAGTGCTTTATTAAAGATTTTGAGACAGGTAATTCTAAGAGTGAGCATGAATTCATGAATTTTATTTAAGTGATTAAAGAACTCAAAAGCTTTAAAAAAGAAAAGAAAAAAAAAAGAAAAAAAAAAGTCAAGCAAACCTACTTGAACACTCCAGAAAATGGGAAAATGGTGCTGAAAATTGTCTGGATGTGGAGTTTACATACATTTTAAGGGCTAGGCTGTTTCAGGATGTCATCTGTAGGTGTTTGCAGTGGTTTAAACACCAGCCAGCAACTAAGCACTTGCTTCTACCCCACAGCAGGATGGTGAAGAATGGGGGGGGAGGGGAGGGGAAGAGTAACAAATTCTGGTCTCAGATAACGACAGTTTAGTAGTACAGAAAAGGAAGAAAAATAATAGCAATGGTGGTAATAATAATGAATTAATTAGAATATACAAAATAAATGGTGCACAATGCCTCTGGCCAACTCCCTCCAGTTTATATACTAAGCTTGACATCCTATGGCATGAAATACCTTTTGGACCATTTTGGGTCAGCTGTCCTGGCTGTGTCCCCTTCAAACTCCTTGTGCCCCTCCAACCTTCTCTCTGGCACAGCCTGAGAAGCTGAAAAGTTCTTGACTTATTATAAACACTACATAGCAACAGCTAAAAACACCAATGTGTTATCAACATTATCCTCATGCTAAATCCAAAATACAACATTATACCAGCTGCTGGGAAGAAAATTAACTCTATACCAGATGAAACCAGGACAGCATTTAATGACCAGCAGGTCTGTGCTGTCACGGGAAAACACAAATACCCACAAATGACAAACATGAAACTATGCTCCTATCAGTAAGAGACAGGGACATTTTGGGAAGATTTTGCACTCCTTTAAATATAGCCTTGTAGATACTGAAGGGACAAAAGGAAAGACCTTTGCTGAAGTCATGAAGGAAACCATCTCCCATCTGTTGGTCAGCTTGTCTTGATTATGTGGATGAGAAAACTTGAACTGGAAGAAGGATAATTGAGTAAGCTACCTTGTCTGTATGCAGGACAAACTGATGGAGAAGGGTTGCAGTAACTGATGTCAAGAATGACTGACCAAGCTATAGTATGATAGATTAAAAATAGGAGGAATATAGTCTATAATTATTAGAAGCACAAAATGTAATTCTTAGTGAGGCTTCAAAATTCACCGAAGCATTGAAGTAAATACATACAATAATGTCTTGTTCCAATTTTAAAGTGAGTTACTGGAGAAAAGATCAAAAGTTAAAACCACATATTGACATAGAGAGAGAGAATAAGTAGATTTTTATAGTTTTGTTCAAGAATGAAGAATTACACTAAAAATACAAAAAGATGAAATAGGCTAACTGCTGCTGTAACATCACAGTTAGAAACCTCATTGAATGTAATAGTTTTTAAAACAATAAATAAATGAGAGATGGTGTATTCCAGGACTGTTGTATCATGTTCTCAGTTACTACATACCGGCCTTAAGACCACTCATTTTACTCTAACCAGACAGCTCCATTCACCATATACAAGGACAGATACACCACAGAGCATCCTAATTCTTTATCTTTTTGCCAGTGAAATGCAGGCGATTCCTAGGAAGTGTAATGATGCAATGCAAACATCCTATGCTCAACTGAGCATGCCAGAAAACCATAATCTTTTTATAAGGAAAACTCAAGAAGAAAATCCTCTTCGTTTGTTTTTTTTTTTTTTACTGCGAAACACTGATTTCACACAGAAGAATGAAGCTGTTTTGAAACTTTTAAACATTTAGGTATTAGTCAAGACATTTTGACCAGTTATGCTCTAACAGAAACACAGAAATTAAAATTGAGACAAAAAGAGACAAATATATCAACTGATGGCCCAGACTGCCATAGGTTTTAGACTCCTAACCCAAGATCTGACATTACCACATGAAAAATATAATTTGTTAAGAAACATCCACACAAAGGACTTATATTTGGGATATCTTAGTCAGGTAACCCCCACCTGGCAGCCTTATAATACTGCAACTGATAAGCCTCAGAAAGCTGAAGAATACCTTTTAAATATAGTTGAACTGGTGTGAGTCTGAAATCAAAAGGCAGCATTCATTTAGCAGGAAGTTGAACTCACACCAATTCTGACTGAACTGGAAGGTCAAATACCAGATATTTCAAAATTAAGGTTTGGGAAAATTGACTTTTCATATGCTTTTCTAAAATTACATCTTGAGTTCTGGAAGACAACAAAGGAAGCTAGAACTCTACAGTGAGTTGATCACATCAATGACATGGGAAGTTACTGTCCCTAGCTTTCATTTAAGGAATGATGCCATCAATAGCTAAGCACAGACATAACAGGCTCTATGGTACCTCCACCGTTGTTCACATTTTCCAACCAGTACAACAGCTTTTGGAGGAAAGAAAGGAAGGCACTATGTCCTGCAGTGGACTGTAGCTGTGGGTCTACACCTCTGTGCATAAAACCAAGTTTCATACCTCTGCTGCACCACTGAGGAAAAGTCTGGGCCATCTGAACCCATTATTTATGCTGGGGGACAAGTAAAGCCACCATGCCCATCCCTTCCTTGGCATACTGTCCCTCTTCCCCCTTTTCTCCCCAGCCTACTTTCAGACAACAACATTCAGCATTACTGGTTCTGCTGTGGAGCCATCTCTGCCTGAAGGCTTCTCAGGTTAGCAAATATTTTTTCCTCTCCATTCGGTACCTTCTTACCATCAATCATTAATTACTGACCATCACTGACAAAGCTCTGGCTGCTGCTACATTTTCATCTTGCATTCCTACATGCATGAGGAAGGGGGCATCCCTTGCCTAGAAGTTTGGTCCACTAAAGAGCAAGGAATGGAGATGAAAAAGCATAAATATCCTGTACCACATCCTTGGCAATGGGCCCACATGGAGGTTGAACATGTCTGTGGTCTCCTAAATATGGCTGGTCTCCTAGTTCCTCATGTGCACCTCCCTCTTAGCACAGAGGGGAAAAGATGATCTCTTGCTTCAAATTAAAATCATCCCCGATTATGAGAACCTGAATTTCCTCAGCAAAGGTCATTTTTTGAAGCTGAGCCAGGTATGAAGGACAAAAGGAAACTGGCACACACTGTAACTGTGCCCAGAACATTGTTTCAATGTTTCTTTGAATGATCCAATTTTTATGCTATTTATCTGTGCAAGAAGGAAAATACAGCTCACCTGAGTAGATTGTAGTGTTGATGATGGATTAAGACTTAGAGCAAGTCTTGTCAGCTTTTATTAGGCATAACATTAGAACACACTAGCAAGGTATAAACTACATCATTGCTAGGTAACATCAGAATTTTCAATTATTATTATTATTCTAGTCATCATCGTGCTGGAACATGTAGAGGCAAATACCATAATTATACCCACAGGAGAAGTGTGTGGAGGGGAGTCCTTGCTGGCTTCATAGCTACACACTCTTGGCAGGCTTGGATTCTGTAAGGTAATTTTTTTTTTTTTTTTTAAGGCAGTGCAACAATAATGGAGGCATTCAGACTTCTGTTACCTTTCTCCCCTTGTCAATACTCAGAACAATATATTCAAGTATAGGTTGTCTTATTTTAAAAATCCTAATGGCAATACACTTTGATAGTAACCTTACTGAGACTCAAGTTCAGGGTCATAGGAAACTCACTTTTCCTATTAGCAGTCAAGTACCACCGGTTAGAATTTTGCAGCTGTATTTGAATGAAATTCAGGCCAAGAAAGTTGTGGGAAATAAATGAAACCCCATTTCACTGTATTATTGAAATTTTGGATGAGGTTGCATTTGTGCAGAGTTAAGCCCAACATGCCAAAGACATGGGTTCTATTTGAGATATCGAAGCAGGTAAAGAATTTCTCGTCTTCCATGACCGGTAATTCTGCTCAAAGCCTGATCCCAGCACTTAGTTACTTCCAAAAAAGAAAAGTATACCTCTTGCAGTTGATGTTTCCTCTGGTCACTTAATTTAAAAGTGGCATCTTACTGGTGATTTAAAGGTACAATCATTTATTTAATATTTTGTTACCTGAAAACAATTCTTTCTATGCTGAAGCAGGTATGTTCTGCTTAAGAACTACTGTAATACCACCTCTGTTTCAATGAACCTTCACTACACTGAGAATTCCTGTTATATTGCTTTTCTCCCTTATTCCCTAGATATATCTTAGTTATGAAAAGCAGAGTAAGAGTACAAAATTATTAAAACTATGCTATCTCACTAAGCTTAGTTGTCTAAGAGCATTGTGCTTCAGTTATTTTTCAAACAAACAAATTTAGGTAAGAATTATTCCATGTTTCATTTGCTTATAACACCACAGTGCTGGCCAATGTTCTAGATGCTCACAATGTGAGCAAAAAAAGGTAAAAGGCTCACTGAGAACATACTGCTTCATGTATTAATTTCAATTGCATCCAGCAGAGAATTACCTGGTAGCTGCAGTCATTAAATAAAATTTAAACGAATGTGAATAAGAACATAATCTAACCCAAGGTTATGGGTCCCATGACCTATCAGGAAATGTCTTGGCTCAAATGTTGTCTTACATTTTGTTTAGTTGGTGCAAAAAGAGCCTAGACCGGAACATACCCACACCTTCATAGTTTAAAATACATCCCCAGAATTTTCAACTGGAACCATCAACTGGAACCACAGCCACTCCACCACCACACACCAGTTCAGCTCCTAATTGCTCTGCCATATGTAGGAACATGCTGAAGAAAGAAAAATGTTAGCTGGTGCCAGCAGGCAAGTGCCTTCCGGCATA
Organism: Megaceryle maxima; assembly: GCA_024605025.1. NCBI lineage: Eukaryota > Metazoa > Chordata > Aves > Coraciiformes > Cerylidae > Megaceryle > Megaceryle maxima. Next base: position 27,602 of record JANHGN010023000.1, on the reverse strand, counting down.
AAATGCTGCCTTCCTGGCTTTGAGAAGAGGGTCCTCCTGCCTGAGGAACTGCACAATCCAAGGAGCAGAAACACCATACAGCAAGAAATCCAGGATTAGCCACTGCCTGAAGTAACAGATTGTCTCCTATTTTACAGTCTGGAAATCCAGCAGGAGAAAATGGAAATCACTAAGGTTGAATATTTCAGAATTCTATAAAAAAAGAAAAATTCTAAATTTCATGGAGGCTAAATTACACAAGGGTGTGTACATCTCTGTACTTTCCCACCTCCCCACTTCTCCTCTAAAAGGCTGCATCAATTTTACCTATTTATCAAGTTACAGGAAGCCCTACATATCACATCCCACACTGATGACCTGATACAAAGCCCCTCAAGGAAAGTAAGGCTTCCACTGATGTCAGCACCTTTGCATGGGTTTGAAAGGAAGTGGGTTTTTTTCCAAAGAATCAGGCTGATGAACTTGGCACATTCATAGCATGAAATCCAGCAGGATAGCAAAGGATAGGATAACTATACCAGGGTAGATGCAGGAGGATGAAGGTAGTCACAGTATGGCATCTCTGGTCTTTTGTCCCCAGCTGGCTGTGCCACCAGCTGCAGAAACAGCACTGGAGGTATGTATTGCTACTGGAACAAGCTCCTGACAGATGCCTGCTCACCCACCCATTTCCTTCCCTGCTGGGCTTGGCAGGAGGTGACTTTCCAAAGGATAGTACCATATACCAGGCTGAAGTGGAAGTACAACTCTGAGCTTGTCTCCTGAAAGACAAAGAAAAGTCATTGTGGCTGTATCTACTACTGCACTTGCTTTTTCCTACTGCTAGTAGAGAGTTTCAGTCAATATAACACTTTTTTTTTCCCTTTAATCCATCACTCAGCTGACCTCTGAACAACCCCAAATTGAAAAGGTATTGGAAGCATTTAATGTTTCAAGCATCACAACTGCCTAGACCAACTGCTACTGAAAAACAAAAAGGAATGGAAAGTTTTAAAACATTCCTGCACTTAGCACCAGGGAATGTTATAATATCCTGACAGAACAAATTCTGCTACTGAGCTGTAAACATTGGATATTTTACATGTTCACGAGAACCCTAAAAATAAATTAGCTTCAATTTCAAAAACCTCTGGTATCCCTGAAGGCCAGCTCACCACCACCAGTATAGTGGTTATCTCAGCAATTAACAAACAGCAGGAGCCACACAGCCTGGAATGGTCACATAAGTGTCTGTAGCTGTTCTGTTACAACAGGAGGGGAACTGGGTTAAATTACAGACTGAATGAGTTGCATAATATAGCGTGGATCCTCAGCAACGCATTGTGTCCTGATTAGCAGCACAGAAGCCAGAGCAGCTTTGATATTATAGTTTTAAATTCAGCTGTCTTTATTCTCAGAGACTGAATGCAAGAGGCAGAACAGCCAATTCCAGAGATGAACAAAAATTGGTCAGGGGCTCAAAAAGAGCTGGCAGTCTGACAGCTGCTGATTTCTGTGTAGTCCTGTGTCTAATAAATAGGTGGAAAGGCCTTTGAACAGGCTAGATTCCTCTCCTAAGCTCTTCATTAGAAGGTTGAAATTTCAGGACACAGCTCTGCTCTGGTTATCACAAGGGATCAGGAAACCTATTTCCAATGACTGCTGCCCAAGAGACAAATAATGCCAGGTCCTGTCAAAAAGAGAAAGGAAGAAAAGAGAGAAACAGCACCTCAACCCTGGTGCTCAGAGGCTGCAAAAGGATAGATTTTGAAACGAACACAACCTGCCGCATGCTAAAATGTCCAAACAGCCTTTGGGTTCAATTCCAGACATTCAAAAGGACTATTTTTAATCATGTCTTTGCAGGGTTGTGGAAGTTCTTATTAGCCTACTCCTTAAAAGATTTCTTTATTCTCATCATCTAGAGAGGCTAGGCCCTTGCTGAACATCCTATGCTCCCTCTCTTCTGCACTATCCCCACCACCCACGTGGACAGTTTAATCACAGCCATTTTCATTTGATTTTTCACATAGTTTCTCACTGTATTAGATTGCAAATGGACTAAACTAATTTACCCTCTTCTTATGTAAACAATTTTTAGGGAAATCATGACTTGCTTGAAAAACCCTATTTCTTTTTGTATTCTGATGTACATGAAATAACCACAGAGCCTCTTCCAAACTTCATTTGTCACTTCTGATGCAAAGATCAAAGGCATACAGGACTGATAAAGCTGAATTTTCCTCAAAAGTAGACATCAGGTGTGTGTGTGTGTATAAGGTGAACACTAGTATACATATATATATATTTCTGCTCTTTATAGCCATGTTTCTGAATGAAAAAAATAGATACAATTTCAAGTGTAATTCACTGGAGGAAAGTACCAATGTACTTGTATCTCATTTAAGTGTCTCTTAGTGGCCAGAGACACCTAAGTGCTGCCAAAATGTGGCACAAGCCTAAATCTGGCCAAATACTTTCACCATGCAAGGTGGCCAAGTGGTCACAATGAGAAACATGAGTCATTGAATTTGTTGTCTTACATAAAGGAAAAATCCTTGATACTTTTATCTACCGTGTTCCTAAGCACTGAGGTCCTCATCCAGATTCATCTGTGGCTGCACAAGAAGGTACAATATCAAGCTGACCCACTCTAAATATGTGTCTCTGCTAACCTGGCTTATTATGACCTCTTTCACAATCAAATAGAAAAGTCAGTTGTGGGACCCCATTGGAAGGGCTACCTCTATAAGCAAGATTTATTGCATCATGAAGAAAAGGTGAGCTTCATCCCAGAACACTTTAACTCAGCTCCCTAGGAACTGTTGAGGGAAATGTCTACTTGAAGAGTGATAGACAGATGACCCCCATCTCATTTAATTAAGGCAAACTGAATACAATGAAGAATGTTAGCTTAAGTATTCTTAACAAATAAAAATAGCAGTGGCTCATTCGCATGGGTATGATTGTAAGCTCCTACTTAATATTCAAAAAGTAAAGTGTTCCTAGAAGCTGAGCTTCATCATGCAGCATATATATATTAAAAAGCCTTGTTGTAATATGTTAATAAGTATATGACAATAAACCAAACATTTATATTAGTAAATGGTTTGGCTTTAGCTAGTATTTTAAAGGATTGTAATTTTTTTTTTTTTAAATAAATAAAAATTTCATAGTATTAGCTAATTTTAATGAAACATAAGTTTCAGTCCTGA
>JANHGN010023000.1:0-18503 GCA_024605025.1 Megaceryle maxima | reverse complement strand
GAATGCAAGGCTATGCTGAGCTGGCAACCGCACAACTGGCATGATCTGGCTTATCTCTGGAGACTCCTCTCTGCTCCTGCTTAGCTCATAGTTGGTCTCTCTTATCTGTACAAACCAAGGTTACTCAAAGCAGTCTATCAGAGTTAGTTTCTTCTATTCAAAACAATCTACAGCTGCAAAATTAAGAGACTACAACCCAACATTTATGTTTCACAAACCTTGGCACATATCAGTAGAACTTCTTTGCTTTCAGCACAGTGAGGGTCAGTTTCTATCAGCTGAAGTGTCTTAACAGAATGAACACAAATACAAGCTTTTATAGTACATGAAGAAACATCTTAGCTATAGCAGCAACTATCTGATGAAACTCCTCTAAAGGCATCAACATTCATCAGTGTATAAAAAAAAAAAAAAGAAAAAAAAGAAAAAATAGAGGGAGAGAAACAAATGAGGCCAAAGAGTTCTAATTTTTTAAGTGTATCCACATTTAATTTATCTGTTTTCAGAAACATGGTTATCAGTAGATGAACATAAATTGCAGGTGAAAGAGTATCACTGAGTAGGTCTGGAAGAGTGTGTAGTCCCTCTAGATTCACTTAATGTGGAATATAATGTAGTCCTTACTGGGACAGATGGCCAGGTGATGTCAATTTTGGATTACTTTCTTTCCTGGACAGGGATCTTATCAATATATGCAAGTCTGTTGTCCCACCACTTGGCCACCCTCCCAATTTTACAACAGGTTTTACAGTATTAATGACTTGAAACTCCTCTTGGAAGCATGTTATTACATGAAATCCTTGGCCTTCATATTTGAAGAAAGTAAATATTAGTCATTAAGACTGGACACAAAAGCATGAGAACATGATTCCTAAGGTACTGAAATAGAGTACAACTTCACTGAAGGTTTTAAACTTGTATAGCCTTCAAGCTGGTCCCTTGTTTTGTATTTTTCTGCCCCATCTTGATTCCCAATATACTGCCTTCATTTTTTCCATCAGGGCACTATCAAATAAAATGCATTCCCAGACTGAAATTTTGATAGAACAACTCATTTGAAAAACCAAGATCAATTTTAGTAATTTCTCATATCTTTTAACTGCAATGGAAACAACTGTGGCAAAGCAGTCTCCAGCCACAGCTGCAATTCAAACACTGAACTGTGGCAAGGCTAATGCAAAACAGGTGATAGGAAATAGGAATATGTAAATAGCAATAACACGAGCAGTGATTTACACTGTCTGCATTGAGAGAAATGTGAGCAAGAAGACAAGTCCATTGTATTTTTAGAATTTTCCTAGCTTTGTTAACTTAATGTTTTATTATCAGAGAAGGGATATTTGTTCTCTATGATGTGATAATTTTAATCAACTAATATCCCATTATAAACCATGTAGTTTAGAATAGGGCCTTTTTAATAATTTTTAACTGATCAATTTATACAGATTAGCATAACAATCCTTGACTGCTGAGTACACATACTGATGCCTATACTACAAGGGCTTCAGGTTTATAACAATTACTCACGTGGCTCTGTATTGCTTGATTCTGTAATTCCATAAAACTACAAGCACGCAGGAAAGTTGTCATTAATTTGGAAAGTAATCTAGGATCCAATTCTTTCAGACCATTTATTCCCCCAAAAATTAGTCGCACAGCTTCAAATATCCAAGAGCTTCAGTGTTGCTCCACTCCCCAAGCGAGCTCATTTGAAGTCTTTCTTTTAAAGTGATGTATATTGGCATCAACTGCTCTGAAATTAGTTTAAAATAGGTCAGAAATAGACCTGTAGATCTTCTATAGATCAATGGTTATCTCATGATTATGGAAAAATATTTCTCCTTCCCACTTTAATCCTGCTCTATTTGCAGTTTCTTTTCCTCCTACTTTAGAAAATAAACGCACCATAGAAAAGTAGAATGAAGAGACAAGTAAACTCCCCCACCCTCGTAATTTTGCATCGCTGCAGACCAGATACCATGGCTCAGGCCTTAGGTCCAGGAGTAAGACAATTCTTTCAACACAGGTGAAAAATCTATAAAAACAACACTGTTAGGAAGGGCTATGGCAATGGACTGTTCAACAGTGCCGAACTCCAATTAAGAGGAAATATTAAGGGCCAGATTTGTAATTTCTTCAGAATTTAAGGAGAATCTGGCCTAGAATGAGCAACAAATCTTTGTTAATTTTCTTTTAAATAAGAAAAAAAATTAGTCTCACATGATTAATCTGTTTATTCACTTTACTCATACAAAAAAGCTACTTTTGGTCATCTTAGGCAATGTATTTGCAGCTCGGTATGAGTCTCAGCAGCCACTGAAAACTGTGATGCTTTTCTCTTTCTTTGTATTCAGGAAGCTGAAGATGCCTTTGGCTCAGAGCATCCGGCCCTAGATTACCTGTTACCAGCATGTGGCTTGGACTCAAGTTTCATCTAGCTGCCCTGAGTAATGATGATGGGGATATGTACATTACTTAAACTCTGTCTTCTTTAGCAATCTTGTTGGTTATTTTTTCAGATACATAATACCTGGAAATATGATGGATTTTCCTGATAATACATTAAAATAAATTTGCCTGTAAAAGTAGTGCTAAAGTTTCCATTCCAAGCTGAAGGCTATCACATAACCTAGGCCAGAGTTTACATCTGGGGTAGGCCAGCTGAGTGCTATTTAACACTAAAAAAAAAAATGACAATTTATATTGATTGAGAATCAGACCAGCTGTTTCTAATGGGGTTTCATTTGAAGCAATTGGAAAACATAAAGTTGGAAATCCTATCATCTCATTAGTCTTGCAAGGCATATTATCTAGTCTGTGTATTGCTTCTAGAGGAGTGTGGATCTTCTCCAATTACTCATTCTTAATTTATATGCCAGGCTGTCCAAGCTTCTCCCTCCCCAACTTCCCATGACACAAAGAGAAGCTGCTGCAACACCTAGTGGCTAAAAGCAAAGCCTTCAGAGGAGCAAGGACACTTGTGAGAATTGTCAGCTTCTCCCAGTGCTTCAGTCTCCCATATTTAAAATGCACAGAATTAACTGCATGCAACATGCAGGAATTTTATTGTGCCTATTTATTTAGATATCTAGTGCTTGGATATGTAACTGTGTGATAATAGCTCCTCAACGAGGACTACCTTCTTGTCCCAGGTGGAAAGCACAGAAGCCACCATGCAGAAGTGGAAAGAGGCAGGTCGTTTTCAGAACTGCAATTAAAAGCTTCACCACCTGACCCCCAGGCATGGCTTAAGACACCAGAACAGGAGAGTAACGTTTCTTCTCTCAAACCCAACCCAGGCCCTACTAGCTCCACACCCTATTCACCTAGTCCACAAAACTTGTGTGACTTCACTGCATATGAATCACCCTCAAATCTGCAGTCTATACCAACTTGAGTAGGAGTCACTACAGAAGTGGGATGCAGCATTATCTTGAATACAGTTAAAAGACGGACTTTTGTCCCTAACACAGTAGATCTGAACAGATAGTTACACCACAAATAGAAAGAGAACTTGCCATACCAGAACTCTGAACACATAACTGTTAAATAAGAGGTGAATTCTATACTATTAGCAGATCTGATGGGGAGTTTTTTTCTACTGCAGGAAGTACTTTCTGGTTTCTTCTCCCTGTTTTAGTACTTTTTGGAAGCCATAAACCACAGTGTAGTAGCATGGCATACACCACGCTGCAAAACTATCTAACTCCTGCAGTTGAATAGAGGCAAGAGACACCTGAACTGCAATTCCCATAATGTGTTGCCAAGGCATAGAACATTATACTGGTTCTATGCAAAAATGTTAAATATTTCTACACTACATTGCCCCTTGGAACTGTCTGATCATAAAAAAATTTCAATATTTATTCCAGTTTGGGACAGAAACCTGTCAGAAAAATCAGAATTTTGTATGGGTAATGATTTTCAGTGTTAGCATAGCTCAAACAATATTTCTCTCCTGCACTACAGGTTTTCTCTCAGAATGTTTTACATTTCAGTACTTTCAGGGTGATGGGACAAATATTAAAAATTTGCAGACAAGATATTGAAAGAGTATAATTTTAACCAGAACCCAGAGTGCTGTTACCAAATATAAAAGAAATACTCGCCCTATGTAAGAAGTTACAAGCTGTCCAATACAGGTGGTTGGGTTGGTTTCTTGTTGCTATTTTTCTCCCTCAAACTAATATGGAAAACAAGGAGAAATTCTAGTAACTGCCTGAGAGCAATAATGAAAATCCTTCCTTAAGAAAGCAATAATAAAACCTTCTGAGTATGAAAAATGCTGCAAAGTTTTATATACACATACACAAGTTGTTAACACTTGTAGTTTTTTCAAGCCTGATACCTGGAGCTTCATGACACACATCAGGCTTTCACAGCTTCCTCGGAAACCTGCCTACACAGTGAGGTCTTTGTCAGACACTTCCTCTGATTCATGTTCTCTATGACGCGTGCTTATATCACTGTTAGGCTGGTTAATAACCTGACCCTGAAAACTGGAAATATACCACAAATCACCATCATGGCAGAGTTTACGTCTCAACTTCCCAACTGGATTCAAAGTTCAAATGATAAACTCATCATTGAGTGTACTGCTTTCTGGCTAATGGAAAATCTGTTACTAGCAGAGAACTATTAATCTGCTGAAAAGAACTGCAATGCCTTACTTCAGATGATAGCTTTGTGGTGGGGAAAGTAAGAAAAATTGTATGGCAATCATTGCTGACCCTTGACATTAAAATGCCATCTACCAACTCTTCAAACCAGGGATTCAGACCCAGTCGGCAGCTTGCCAAGATCGAAGTCAGTAGGAGCTTTGCCCTGTAAGTATTATTAATAAGTGCCCAACTAAGGTGCTTATCCAGAATGCAAATATTTTTTCCTTATTCAGCATGTGGAATTCCCATTGATGGAAATGAAAGTACCATGTGTGCAGAAAATGCAGAAGATATCTACAGCATGGATCAAGGGAAAGAATTTTGCCTGCAGTGTTACGAAACCTTAATCATTTATACAGCTCAAGAACCCTAGGTTGCAGAAAGGGGAGAAAAAAAATAAAATGTTGCACATACTTTGGTGTGAGAATCACACCATCCACTATTTCAAAACCTTCTGAACTGGAATAGGGTTATTTTTCCATTGCCAACTGAAGTGAAGAAGGTCAATGGATCTTGCATGGAAACAGAAACTGAGGTTTATCAAACTAGACTAATTCTAATACTCAAATGAAAGTATCAGGATATCTTTAGATGACCATAACTTAGTCTTATATCTGAGAGATGCAGCGCTTCTAATGCTAATGTACAGGCAAACTGACTTTAACACCATTTTTCTAACCTCACTGAACAAGAACATGGTACCTGCTTCCATGTCAACCTTTCTAGAGAACAGACCATTCTGATATGCAAATCAGAGAACTTGCTCACCTGTGGCCAAGTTTCAGACTCACTTAATTCAAGAATTTATAGAATTTAATTTTAAGAATACTTAATTTACAGAATTACTTAATTCAAAGCTTGAATTGACTGAAAGTTGCATCATGATCATGACACTAATTTTGTTTGCAAACTTAACGGAGCTGGACAAATGACAAACTGACTCAAATACATCTGTAATTAAATGGCTGAGACGTGAATCATTATCATTCATAGAGGTCAGACTACCTTGGCTTCAGCAATTGTTAATATTCTTGAAAGTGTTTGCAAATGCCCCAAGCTGCATGTTATTTACTCGTTGTCATTCACCATTTGCTATTCCCTGTCAAAATGTTTCAGTCATTAAAGCAGAGAGCAGAAAATATACCACATGCCCAATCACACACTGTGAATAATAGAAGTACAGAGTTTGTGAATGGTTTGTGAACAAACCCAGAACCAGAATAGAATTCATACAAACCATTTAGCAGACATGTGAATAACAGAGAACAGCAATGATTTGCAGGCTGCTTCTCAATTAAAAAGAAAACAGTTAAATCCATCAAGCACTGTGTTTTGAAAAGTGCTATTAAGGTATTCCTAATATTTCATCTCCATTTCTGCTTTCAAAGTGGCCATCAGGAGACTACTTCTATCTACCTTTTCTATTTTGACAAAAATAATATTTGTTAGGACTTCAGGCTGAAAATGCTTATCAAGAATGTATGTCAAAATACATTAGAAGGGAATATTGATTATCTCAGAACTAAGAAACCTAAGTCCAGCAAATGCAAAGAAAAAGTTAAATATTACAAGAAATTAAAGTGCGTAAAGATAAGGAGGAGTTCAATGGGTTCAGCTTTTATTCTGCCCATCATACTTTTTAAAAAAAACATTCTGAGAAGTGACTGAAAAAACTGTGTTCAATATTCACTATGCAAAGTGGCTTGCTAGCTTGATCTCTCAGGGAGGCTGTACAGAGCTCTTGAGCTCTTTCTCTTCCCTTCCTGAATCGGCACGCAACTATTTTGTAGCAAATAGGCATGTGACCATCTAGTTCCAATTTCTCTTATAGAGTCACATAACACAGCTTAAAATTTACTTTTGTAAGCATTCATAACACTAAGTCAGAATACTTGTAGAAAGCAAGCCATAAGTAAAATAAATGTCTCCAAAGCACTTGTAAGTGGGGTTGTTTTTGTGGTATCAGCCACACGACTCACACAGAAATAGAGCAGACTACCACAATTCCTGGGGTGTGCTCATTACTCTGTTTTCCTGTTTGTTTAAACATTGATATTCTCATGGCATCTCTTTGGACTAACATCAGTGCATTCTATGGTGAAACACAATGTTAGACCTTTATAGTGTGTCTGATATGACATAAATCTACACTGCCCACATCTGTTCCCAGTACAGAACACCCCTTCCCCAAAGCAGAAGTTTTACAGCTGATCATTTTCCATGGTCTGCTCAGGGTGCTCATTCTAGATGGAACTGATTTCTACGCAGATGAGCATGAGGCCTATGTGCTGTTTAAGCTGCAATTAAGCCTTCAGAAATAGGCCTTAAGTGATGCATAGGCTGCTGTCAGTTGTCTAAATTTCACCCTGTATAATTTCTTCCATCACCCACTCACATTATGTTATCGTCTATGGCTTCAGAAAATTACTACAAGTGCATTCATAACTTCCATTCAACAAAGAGGCTCAATGATTGTTTTCTTTAACACCCTCTGAGCTTCCCATATGGGCTGTTGTGCTTTTAAAAGTACATTCCCCCAGTACAAAATTTCTCTTCCATCTTATATGGGAAGGAGTATAATTTGGAGTTCACTCTGAAACATCTCATGAGGGAAAAGAATCGGAGCTGCACCATTTCCATTTGTAACATTATACTGACCTCTAGAGTGAGAAGTGCTGCAAACCTGACAAATAAGCTGGAAGGCTAAGGGAGAGACAGAAAGTAAGACAAGGACTACCAGGAGCTGCCTGTTCTCAGGAAAAGTCCTGAGTGCAAGACACTAGGGTACCAAGGAGCCCTCAAAGCTGAGAGGTATATGGGTTAGCTGATAACAGATCCTTATTTCATAGACTTCACAAGTTGTTTCGAGTTTCACAACAACCCCACACAGCACCTTACAGTTTGATTTGTGTCCCAAAGACTAGAAAACTTAAGACTCATATAGATTGGCAACACTTCACACAGCATCAGATATTTTCTCTCATTTTCAGTTTTCAAAATAATAGAATTATAAGAGCTGAACACATTCTGAGCTATACATTCTCTGCCTCTTAGGTATTGTCAAGAAATAAAAATACCTAAAAGCACATTACTAGGGGTAAATATTAAGAGACACCTTGCCTGTTCAGGCCCTGGACTGCCTATAAGAGCAATATGGACAACCCCTGCCAGTTTGAAGAACTACCCACAGAACAAGCTTGCTAAGTTACACTGGCAGCCAAGTGCCAGGAAAAAAAAAAAAAAAAAAAAATCTTTTTACACCCTGAGCACAAAGTTCTCTGGACTTCTGAAGCTGTCTTGTAATCAGAGACATTTGGGGGTGATGGTTTTGTTTGCACAGTGATTGCCTTTAACAACATATGGGAGCTCCTCATATCCAACAGTGTTTTTAATTTCTTCTTCAGTACAAGTCAGCTATTTCTGCTCACTCTTTCCCTCATGAGAAGTCAGACCAATCTGTAACAAATAAGTATGGTCACAACTGAGACCAGTGAACTTTTGCTGACAGGAAAACAGAGTAAGTCACTTTCTTTAATCTTCTGTATTACTTCAGCACAGCTCACAGTAAATTTAAAAACAGCATTGGTAAAACTTTTTCTGTTAAAAAAAAGGTCCTTTAAGAATTACATTGATACTTAAAAAGCCCTTCCAAGATACAATGTTGCACTCCAGAAAGCTCTTCTATGATTTTTTTAAAACAGCAACTTGCAATAAGATGCTAAATGAAAGGAAAGCCTCCTGCTTAAGATTTCAGAAGGCAGATAACTTGTACTGATTTTCTGCATTAATTCTCTTCATGATCAAAAGCAGCATGTACTTTTTCACAAAACCATGAAAAGCTCAATTGTCAATAAATAAAAGCCATCATTAAGGTTTTCCAGCAGTCAGGAGCTGAGCACAAACAGCAAGTAAAATGGCTGGGGCCACAATCAACTTGGTATTAAAACACAGAGCAATAAAGGACACAACAGATTTCTGCAGAAATAAGCTATTTTATCCAGAGTAGCCTATATGCCAGCTCTATGGATGGTAGTACATGGCAGCCAGCAAGCAGAAGTCAGGAAGGGTCTCACCTAGCTCAAGCTGAGCCCATTCTGCACTGGGGGACTGGACAAACAGCACCCACCAAGCACAAACCACAGTCACAATAGATGCAAATACACAGATACTTAGCCCCCTCTGAAGCACTAGAGAGAGCTCAACTATCCTTGAGGAAGAGGTCAGCAGGAAGAATCTGCTCCCACAAAGACAACCCCCCCAAATAACACATTCTTCCCTGACTAACATATTGTCCTTAGCACCCACCACATGCCCATGAAGACCCTGTTTGAAACTGTAAATCATCAGCTAAACATAGCGCTGCCCTTGTGCTACAGGGGGAAACTGAGCTGAAATACAATCAAAAACTCCCTCTGACCCTCCACAATAGGGCTGCAGGTGCTTTGGATTAATCCTGAAGTCTTTGCATGGGAAGTCAATAGGTATTCAGCTCTGCAGCTGTAAGGCCCTTCCAGCTGATGGGCTTTAAAACTACCTACATCTTCTTAGGGGGCCATGTCTCTGAAGCAGTACATATAGCTCTCTGAAGCCAGTTTTGGTCTCATTTCACAGCACTGTGTGAGCTTCCCAGCAGTCCCAAGGTGTCTCTGCATGCTGAGATTTCCCATCCCTAAGCCTTAGCGTGCATTCAGGCTGATGAATGGCCAGGACAAGTAGCTGAATATGGCAGATGTGCCTGGAGTATGGTGTCACTCTCAGCATGCAGATTCAAAGAGAACTTAAGCAGTGACATGGTAGCTCATCTGTAAAGCCATGCAAGGCAGAAGACAGCAGAGAGTGAAGGGGTCTGATTCACACACAAAGCAGTATAGAGGGCTAGAGGGTGTCACTGTACCACTTTGGAGTTATAAACACACACAGACACAAGGCTGTGATGCAAATCATCCAGCAGGAATTAAATCTCCAGGGTCTGCAGTCAGGTCAGTGTGGGTAGGTGGGCTGCACAGTCTGTGAACATTGCTGTGATCAGATACCAGTGATGGAGTGGCTACAACCTGACCTAGAAGGAAGCCACTATTTTATTTATGTGTTTTACATGTTACCTCCTAAAATAAAATCAATATGTGTCACACTGGTGATGTTTAAATGTGCAATTCCCTTTCTAGTAAACTGATGCTTCTCCTTCCCTGCATGATAAGCAGTTCTGGGAGCACAAAGTAGGAACAGACCTTGGAGAGGAAATGAGAGGGTCTCAAGAAATACTGCAGGAGGACACAGCAAAATCAAACTCACAAACTGCTCAAGGTCAAAAACCCATGTGCATTGTTGAGATGTGCTGCTTTGTTTCTTAATCCCCGAGTTCAGACAAACAGAAGACCAGATTCTTTGCATGCATTCTCCAGGGCAGGACTGGGAAGAGGACAAGCAGTAAGTAATCCAAAGTCAACAAACCGTAAGACAATAAGAAAAGCAAAAGGGAGAGCGAGAGGACAAGGCATGCCAAGAATGGGAGCCCAGCTCTTCTAGCAGCTGAGCTGTGCCAGCAAAATGAGCCAGCTGGGGGCCCTGTGTCAAGTAGGAGCTGAAGGAAATACTCTGTATGAAGCAAATACACAGGTCAAAGGTTAATCTTCATTCTTGCTGTAACATGAAATGCAAGGATGGAGTTATCTGTTGCAAGAGCACTGTGGCTGATCAGCAGTCACTTCCACCAAACTTCTTCCTCTAAAGAGGAAGAGGCTGCTCAGTAACTGGCACTATGATAGCCTTTCTTAATTTTCTCTCTAACCACCATGCTGTTTCTGATTTATTTTCTTATATCTCTGATTGTGTTTCAGCCTATTCCTAACCCAGAAATTAAAAGAATGTATCTTATTGTTGTTATTCATTATCTACTCTTTCTCATTTACTATGTGCTTGGCTCTTGAGGAAGGAGCAGAGGGCAATGACTGAAGTCCTGTGGGCCAAGCTGGGGGCAACTGCCAGCAAGCCATTATAATGACAGATATAAACCATGATGCACTGGACATTATGCTGTGTTAGCATTTGTGAGAGCCTCAAAGTGTGCTGGATTTCTATCTGTGCTCTGCTCTTTATTGAATAATTTGCTTTTTAAAAACTAGTGGTGTTTCTCTCTCTGCAGTGGCATGCACTTGCGTGCCAGCCTGTATCATTAGGCCAGTTTATGAATATATGAGGAAATGCACGGGGGACACAGGTGTGGTGCAAGAGAAAGACATTTTGTGGACAAGAATGTCCCAACTTGTACTGGACAGAAAGCTTAACATGATACAAAGTCATTATTTGATTAATTTGAATATTTTTTTTCTGTTCATAAAACCAGGGCAACTTTTCCAGAGGGGATAGAGAACCACTGGCTAGTGTCTTTATATGAGGCTACACCCTCAATTGTACATGAAAATATATCATACAGTGCTACAGGGGGAAATACTGGTGCCACAGGCCTGCCACGGCACCTAGGAGGTCTCCATTGCCCTTGGAAGAGAAAGCATCCACATCTACAAGAGGCTAAGACATGCTTGCCACCTAGGGTACCTGGGGGACAGCATTGCCACACCAGAGTTCGTGCAGCATTTCATCCTACATGGCCCATTGTTTTGGCTACACTCCAATTCCATCTCATGAATGAGTAACAGTAATTTCACAATGTCATTTCTCAAACAGTTTAAACCAGTTTACTCAGGCCACCAGAAGACGATGTTCAAGCTTTCTTCCAGAAACTCGTGTGCACTCCCTGTGCTGCCAGCTCCTTTGTGCATCAACATAAGCGTGGCAAAGATTTGCCTTTGTAGTGTTAGTTTTAACCTAGATCAGTTTCTTGGCCTCCTTCTCTGAAAGTGAGTTCTTGTGATGGAAGAAGAGACCATGTAGGATGAACGAGAATGGGCAAGCAGCAGCCCCATCTCCCAGAAGCAGTAACAGCTTTTCATATAACTTTATGTAATTACAAAATTAAGGCACAAGTTGCACAATACCATTCTTGGATGACTTGATAATGTGAACTTCCTAAATACATTATTACAAGTGATAAATAATTAATGATGTAACAGATAATACATCCCATGCAGTTAAAACTCTTTCTGGTAACAAATGTCTAATTATTCAATTGCTCTGAAAGAGAGTCATTCATTAAACATGCATGTGAGCAAAAGCAGTCTGGTGCGAACATCTGAGATTAGTTAATAATGAAGACCATGAATGTGGTCAAAATTTTACAGTCATTCAGAACCAAAATAACATAATTTAGATGTGAGCAATGTTTTTATGGCATTCAACCAGTTCTCTGAGAATTTTATTAAGGTCCAAAGCTTTGTAGTATCAGGCTCCTTTCTGACATTTTGAAGCCAGGTATCCCAAAAAGTTTAAAGGAGAAAAAAAAAAAAAAAAGGCAGTGAAGAGGGGAAAATGTTATGGAAGGGACATTTCTTTCTAGCTCAAAACAATCTATTGAGGAAAAAATGTCAATTTTCCCATTATTCTCTGAGGCCTTGCTGTCTGACGTGTGAGCGCTGAATCCAACACCTTCCTAGCACAATCCTCTGTAAAACCAAGCAGACGATGGTATGTGCTTAAGGTGACAGCTGTGGGAGGAAATTTCCAAGGATACTTTGAAACATTACTGTTTACTTCTCACTGTGTGAACAGAGTCTGTGAACTGAACTTCAACAGAGATATGCTTTGAAATGGCAGACTTTTTCTCTATTTATTTTCACTCATGTTTATTGTGCTCACCTAACTTCTGCTCAAAGCTGAACTTTCTTTGTAAGTGAAACTAGTTTAGGCCAGATACAAGGCCCACTAGATGAAAGTGAATGAAGTCTCTCTGTCCTGCTACATCAGTTCAGGGTTTAGCCTTAAGGGTAGATTTGCAGAAGTATTTCAGGGAAAATTTCAAGTGTTCCCTATGCTTATCCAGGGCTCTATTACCAAAAATGCTCAACCACATCACTAGAGGACAACTGGCACCCAGGTTCTGACTGTCCCTGTAGGTCCAGTCAAGATGCTGGTCACTTATTTGGGTGCCTATATACAAGCAAGCTTCTCTGCAAATCTTGCTTAGGGCAAGCAGTGTTATGTGCAGAGAACAGGATTTACCAGCTTCCAGATTTGTCTGGGTTCCAAAGGCATTACTCTTGAAAAATCCAAACAAAGGAAAAAGAAACAAATGATAAAATAAAGATCCAACAATATTTTACTAGATTAAAACTTGACTCAAACTGTTAAATTAACAGGCCCATCACAGTTAGTGGTTTGTCAAGCAGCATCAAGTCAGTATATGCGCAGAACTGTGTTTGTGTGTGATGTAAATATAAAAAGGTATCCCAGACCACTACAGTATTCCCCACAGCAACAAGTCATATGAACTCCTTAAAAAATGTAAATAAAACCATAAAGTCATGTCATTGTGCACAAAAGTTCCTGAAGAATAGATGTCCTACAGATAGGAACCCTGCAATAATCTATCCTTCTAGATGGCAAGGTGATTTATTTTCTCACAGCTTCTTGTGTGTCTGAAAGGAGTTTCCTTCATTTAAAAGCTCACATTCTGTTGTGAGGCTTCTTAGTGCAAAGCAGACAAGTCTAATTTTGCTAATCCATGCTGTGAAGGGAGTCAAACATCGTTTCCTATATTGTCTGCCAGTATGAAACAAAATCACACTTCTATCAGCTTCTTAATACTATCTCACAAGATAAACTTCTGTTGCTAATAATACTTGACACTTCAATGTATGAACACAAGAAGAAAACTTCAGAACAAATTGATCCCTTCTGTAACTGTATTGAATTTACTGGAATTAAACTAGTACTAACCTGGCATGTTATGAGGTCAAAGCAGTAAGTTGGAGAGCCTCTTCTTCCTGCAGGCTCAGCCTGACAGTCAAGGTTAATGGTGCCAAGCAGAGCTCCTGCCATTTTGCTAGGGCACACCAAAGACTTGAATTGGGATTATGCAGCAGTGATAGGGAGCTGTTGTAAGTCTCCTGTCTTTCCTTCCTCCCCTTCAGTCAGCAGAAATCTGGGCAAGAAAGAAGAGTTGAAGTCAGTGTAGTTGACTGATTCCTTGGGAGTGTCTGTGCCAGCATCCAGAATGCCAATGAGAACACCTTAAAATCAGCAGCAGAGAAGATTTTAGGAGAGCAGCAGATGAAGAGGTAAGCTACAAATACGAAACCTGAAATTTTGCAAAGGAAACTTAGAAAAATGTGTAAATCCCAGAAGGGCTCTTGATACAAAAGTCCTGCACCAGAGTTCAGAATTTTGCAAAATTGGGCCTTTCTAATTGCTTTAAACAACAAGATGGAACAGACTATCTTTCCTTACCTTCTAATTCTTTGGAAATAAGTAATTGCCAGAATAATTATGTTTCTTCGTAAGGTGGATGCCTAATAACATTTTCCAAAATCTACTTTTTTTTTTGTTTCTACTAGTTTCTTGGAGGGGAAAGTAAGAGTGCTGCCATTCGAAAGACTTTGATCTTTCCATCTTTACCTTTTTCAGAATTCATAATGGGTCTTTCTTCACTTGGGAGACACTTATGAAAGAAGACATAAAATACTGTTCAAGAAGTATAAGCTCTTCTATTCAACCATAATATCAAGTCTACAAGGCAGGATCACATATGATCAGTGCCCATATGTGATCCTGCCTTGTTTGGGCAGGAATTGATCTGGACAGCCCCAGGACTGGACTCAGCAGAGCCTTCTAGAACCTGCTTCAACCTCAATATCAATAATGCCAGGAACCAACCTTGGCAAGGGCAGCAAAACACACCCACCTCCAAGAGCTTGATGACCCTGCTTAAATATAGCTCAAATCCAAGGCAGGAGTGGATAGAGGAGAATCTTGACTTAGGGAACACAGTCAGACTTGTTTCAAAGCATAAAAAATGAACCTAATTGCAAATCTTTATTTGTGCATTGTGTTAATAGCAGGAAGCCTCCCTGCAGCCATGGAGATAAGACAGCAGATTAAATGGGTGCACATTTCTGATGGCAAATGAAAAGCTCACTGAGAGGTTAAGGGAGGCTTCACACTCATGGGGCATATGAACACCAGTGAGCAGCAGAAGCCGTCTGTTCTCTCTTTCAGGCACAAACCCCTCTGTACGTCATGATTTTTTTCATTGCACTGTTATTTACCAGCCAGGCTGGGGGAGCTGCATGGTGTATGTATCTTTCTCTTGCCTTAATAATAAATACACAAGCTCCTCCTGCCTCCAGTGGAGAAAAAGTTCTCCAGCATGTTTAAGTGAGCCTTTGCACAAGTTTATCAGAAAGCAAGGCAGAAGATTATCAGAAAAGCTCTGAAGTTAGAAGCAATATTTTGCAAACATAAAGTTTGTTCATCTGTTTATTGGCCAAGGATGTTAAAGCAAAGGAAATTCCCCCCAGTTTCACCTCCATATCACTGAGACTCTCTTCCCTGGCAGTAACTGACCTCCATAAAATAAGGTCTTCAAGTGGCAGTAAGAGCAGAAAGACCACATCAATCTACTGAGGTATGCATCTGTCTGAGGTATTGTAGGGTACCTGGGGGACAGCATCGCCACACCAGAGTTCATGCAGCATTTCATCCTACATGGCCCACTCATCGAAGCCAAACCAAAGAAATCCTACCTTTTTGGCCAAGTGTTTTACCGTACAATGTGAGTTCAACAAATCGGAAATGACAACTCCTTATGACAATGGTCAGGGCTGCTCTGCCACACAAACAAACTTATTTTACACATCTCTTAACTCCAAGGGTAGCAATTCACAAAGTGCATCTTCAGCTTCTGCTGATAGCACCATGACTTGGAGCAGAATGTATTTCTGGAGAGGGAAAGACCCAGTGGCCTGGAGCCTGGGTTTTGTAACATAACTCAGCAAAGTTACAAACCATGGCTGGGAGACCCTGACGTCATTGAGACAGCAATCCCAATGGATTTTGATGTTCAACAAGCAGCAACACACAGCTGAGCCTGGGCTTCACATACTCAGTAAAATAGCCTCCTGAGAGACACCCTGATCCTAAGTAGTAGTTTATGTGATTTTATCCCATTATAAAACCACCATATCAACATATTACATAAATATATAAACAAAGATAGGTGAACTAAGCTTTTTTTTCCAGTGCATTTCCTGTGGAAACATTAGCAATGTGACATCAACATACCAGAATCCCTAGATGCTACAGGAATGGGTCATACACACGCCTGGAATAAGAGAAAGGCACAGGAGAGGCTTCAGATAGCTGTAGGGGGGCAGCCATTAGTGACCATATGTCTGAAATTCAAAGAGGTGTCAAGTAAAGCACTTTACAGTACTAAGCTCTCATCTGGCTATTTCACAGTTTGTCTGCACTGATAACCTGCAGTGAGTGTAGGTTCTCAGACATGCACATGATGTAATACTTGCTCATTTATTGTTATATTTATTTGGCAATACATGGCAAGAATATGACCATTATCAATGAATAATACTTCAATGAAATGGCTCTCTACTAAAGCAGTGGACTCTGGAAACACATACTGCACTGTGTATAATGACAAGAAAATATCTATTGTTGAAATAACCTTTCTAAAAAGAACATTGTAGGCCCAGGTGTCCTCTAAAGATGTTAAAGGAAATCCCTCATCATCCCACAGAAATAAATGCACTGAGAGAATTACTGTTTCAGAGAAGTGCCTTAGACCATACGGTAGCTACGTCTTCTCAATGCATTAGTAGTATTAAAATGTTTATGGCATTTGACTGAGCTGTGCTGAAACCTCTCAGTGCCATTTTCAGACCCACAATTCTGGAAGTTATCCAACAGAAGCCTTTGAAACTGCCATTCCCCAGTGATCAAGGCTGCAGAAACTCAGAGCACAAACTGTATTAATGTACCCTGTTCACATTAGCCCTGTGGCTGCCCTCCATGCCCTACCTCTCACAGATATGCACTGCTTAGATATTCTAGTCCACAGATGGAGGCTTTATTTAGAAAGCACTTTTCTTGGAGCAAATGAGCAGAATCAGTGAAAGCAAAGCTTAGAGGTACCAGGTTCACAGGAAACTCTACCTCAAAGCTAAATGCCAGAGATGGAAGATGCAATGGGACAGCAAAGTAAAATCTAAAGCAGAACCCCAAATCTTTAAACATTGAGAACAGCAATACTGCATGGTAGGAAAACACAAAGGGAGTGTCAGATTCAAGGGGGATTCAAAACAGCTGTAGAGGAAGAAGCTACCAGAAAAATGAGTTGCAGGAAATGTGACTGGCCTTTGGTATGCTACAGACCTTCAGTTCTCAAGAGAGGGTGCCAACAGAAAGCCCATACAAGGAAAATGCCCTTGGCAAGGGCTACTAGGAGTCTGACGCCAGAGCCTAGTAGAGAAATGAACTCCTGGCAACAGGTCTAAAGACAACAAAGAGCATTTCTGTGCAAATAAAGGATGTAAACTGAGGTCACACTGAGTGTAGAGACACAAGGCAAAATACACATGAATTTTTCAAGGGACTAATGGGTCTTTTATTTCCTTTCCAAACTGTTACACTGGCAGCAGCCATCTACCCAGCTGTATCTATGCTCAGAAACCTAAATGAACTGGGCAAGAAAGTATAATCATTTCAAATCAATTTAAGTCAGGTTTGGTCAGATTTTTCTATGGTAGTAGCAACAAGAGAATCTTTAACATTGTCCTGTTTGACTGGACAGGTAAATATCAAGTTTGTTTGTTCTCATATTGGAGGTGATGTTGTCTCTCATGTTTTCCCATTCACAGTTTATTCATTCACATCACACACAGCTTGGGCTATGTGATTCAATTTCTTCCCCAGTAAAATCTACCCTTCTAGAGTGCAAACTGCAAGGAGAGACCGTCAGTGCTGTCCAAAAGTTTGTGAGATGAGGTGTAAAAGTTACTTGGGTAGGCATTACCCAAGCCAGTGTTGCATAAAAGAGGTGAGTACAGGCCATCAGGATACTAGGTTTACTTTTCACCTCAGCAGCACCACCCCATGAGCACATTACCAGAGCTCACACTCTGGTCTGGCATTGCTGTAATTTGGGATAAGAGACATCATCCCATATTGTGTCCCTCCTGCTCTTGGACTGCTGGTGTTTCCTTCCCATGTTACCAAATAGAATGAAAATACTGTGAACAGATGAGGGCATGGCAGAAATTCACAGGATTGCCCAAGGGGTCACGTCACAGTCCTGAGGAGGCTGTTCAGAGAAGTAGGACTTCCCCCGTGGTGCCTGTGAGAAGGACTGAAACATTTTGCCTCGAGCCAAGATACAGTACGATGAATAGATAAATAGGGTGGGAAGGGAATCAGCAAGGATCCTGGTTCAGTTATCCACATTTGGGCATGAAATCCCAGAGTGAGTCTGTACCATCACAGGGAATTCTAGAAAAGTACTGTCTGGGTTTGGAAATATGCCTTCCCCTTTCATTTCCAGCATATACTGTTGTAATCCAACAGCCTGTGAACTTGTGTGTTTTTTATCCATAGGAAACGAGATTGCATTTTATGCCCACTAAACATTGCTCACGACCTTCCAGGGAATTTGGCTGCATGAAGAATCATCCAATATCTTGGAAAAGCCTCTGGGCCAGGGTGACTAATCTCAGCTGTTCTAAATATTATTTCCATGAGACAGATTGTTCCTTTTTTGCACCTATTACCTGGAAGTGGGGTTTTTTTGGATGCCTTTGCTGGTTTCATAGACAAAAAAAAAAAAAAAAAAAAAAAAAAAAAAAAAAAAAAAAATTTTTTTTTTTAAGTGTTTTGTTTCTTTGGTTTACCGAAGTTTTTCGAGAAATTTAAAAGAACCATTCGAAAGTACAGGATTTT
>JANHGN010022995.1:6357-17597 GCA_024605025.1 Megaceryle maxima | reverse complement strand
TTTTTGATGCTCCAAGAATACAAATAGATACAAATGGTATAGCTAAATGTATCTATTGATACCAGCACAGAAGTTAGTCCTTAAGAAAGCAACTGGTGCACTCCTGGGCCTCAACACTGGACACCTATGGTACAAAAATGGTACCTAGGGTGGGGGGTGGTTCCTGAGTTAAGTAGAAGCAGATCCAGGAGCCATTGAAAAGCTCCCATTCCATTCTCACTACAGCAGTGAGAGCCTGGAAGCAAAACTGCCTTGGCCAGGTAGGTGAGCAAAATCATAAAGATGTTTTTGGTCCTTACTTATCAAAACATCCCAGTATTAGGGGAGTGGAGGAAATGTGTGCTTTAGAAAGATATCTCACTTAGAAATCAAGTTCAGCCCTGCCTTGAAACAGAGTGCCTGGCAATTTCTGAAGTCCACAATTAACACATTGTTTACAAGATATCTCTTGTGATTGAATATAGTCATCAAGATATCTCACAGGGTTTCCTATTCATGTCTCAAGGGCTAGAATTACAGCATACTCCACTGGCTTCGTCAGAGGCCTCCCTCAGGAATGTCTCTTTCCCAAACACCTGCTAAGATATGAGCTATCTTTATGTCTTTCCCAATGGCTGCACAGTTGCCAGGCATTCAAGAATCACTTCAGCCCAGTATGGAGTGCTGAGATCTCCTTCCTGGTATCCGTGAATGTTTGCATACAATCCCCCAGAACCTGAGTGGAAGTTCAGACTGAAGATGGAAAGAAATGTTATGTACAAGAAGCTAGAACTCCATAAGAATAATAACAAGTATAGCCTGAGGATAAAAATACACAGCTAACATTGTTAAAGGTAAGCTCCTCTGGCTTTTTCAGACTGCTTTTAAAAAGTATTTTAGTGGCTATTACGTAAGTGTTTTAGAAACACTTGTTTCTAAATAGTTAACACAATATTTCAATCAATCAAATATGAATTATTCCAGAGTTGTTCACTTAGCTTTTACTGCTGTTTCTCCATCTTAACATTTTGTTTTCTGACATCCTAGTTTCCTTATTTTGTGAAACTAAGCTCAAAAAGTAGAGCTCTATTCACAGGAACATGATAAAAACTGCTGTAGAAAAAATACTTCTCCACAACCCTGAGCAAGTTTCCCGAAGTATTTCTAAGGAGAACTTGTTATTAACCATGTCAAATACAGGTACACATCCTGCAAAAGTGGCATCTACATTTCTGTACCCGATGTTTAAAGGAGTTGCAGGGAACAGGCCTCTGTAACTAAGAAACTGTGCTTTCTCAAAATGTGTTTATAGTGCAGTCCAGGCCTGCTATTTCAAACAGAGATTTATTTTTTTTTTTTTTTTCCAGGAGGGTGCAGCCACTCTTTTGTTGCAGGCTTTCAGTTGCACAGACATTTTCATAATTACATGCTGAACTGGGCAACGCTAATAGGTTATTATGACCAGAAACCACTCCTGCATGGCTAGGGAGGTTCACAGAGTGTGATAAACCGAGACTAGCTGAAGCAGTGGGGAGTCCTTCACACAGAGTTTCAAATTGGTGCCTCAGATGTCCTCATCATGCTCACACAGATGACAGGGATCATCTATTCTGAGCTATGCACACTTTCCACAGTAGTTACAGGCTCTGGCTTTGCACAGGGACAAGTTAGAAGCAATAACAATGGGTAAATAACATGGTGACCTGACATGTCTGAGCTGCCAAGTTTCCTGTGATGTCTTTGTGGCCCTTTGTACTTTTGCTGTGGTTATTTAATTACCACTCCCACAGTGAAGCAGCTGTTAAGTGGCTCAGAAGACTAATATACATTGAGTCTAGACAGGGACAGTTTGAAATCAGTTTTCAGTTTCTCTCTAGATCTGCTATCTGAGTTTCTGTTTCTAAAAATATTCAACATTTCCATAGTATTTTTAGGTTATTTGCAAATGAAAGATCATCCTTAATGATGTTGTTACATCCTGCTTGACATAAGTTACTCCTTAAGCAAGTAGGGAAAGCTGATGGGGAAATTAATAAATTTTAGTTACCATTTAAGACCATGACAGAAGCCCCAGAGTTTAATGCTCTTCTAAATTTGTCAGCAATGGAATAGTCTTATAATCAAGCATACAGCAAGTGATAAAGACAGATGAACTTTGGTGCATTACAAAGGAGGCAGTTCTGAGAATGCCTGCTTTTATATAGTGATTTCATAAAATTTTATGTATATTTTCCTTTCCCTCAGAAGAACATATTTTTCTTTATTTATTGTAAATAATAAATTCTTAGGTGTTGTGTGAACTGGATGACTACTGGACACTGCTAGTTAAAAGAGATGTGGGATTACTAGAGCTCTTAACATTGCAGTCTTTTCAGGTGACTTCTGCTTTTACTAAAGACGTTTTCTTCCAGTTCAGTTCTTGACACTGGCCCAGAGAATGACTGTTATATAAAGACATACAGACAGGAGTGAATTTGGTATGGATGAATGCCAGGATGGTGTCCAAAATTTTGCCCCTGAAATGGAATATTTACTTGCCAGCTTCTGGAATCAACTGCCTTTAGCGACCATCAGTGTCTGTCATCAGGCATGCTTACATTTGCAAGAGCAGAGTCTTGCCAGGAACAGAATTAGAAGCAGCTGGTTGCTGTTGTGTCAACACTGATAATATCAACCTGGACATCAAGGAGGAAACAGTAGGAACAGCAGCAGGATCCATCAAAATGTCACCTGTTCAGAATCATGATCTATTTCATATATTGAAAAAAGCAAGCAGATGACTGACCAATTATCCCCACTTTCATTTAAATTTGAGACCTCAACACAAAGTGTAAAACTGAGAGCCACCAGATTAGCACCTGATTTTGTCATTATGCTTGTCTGTCTATGCCAAAAAGCTCTGTGGCAGAAAAAACTGCTCTTGAAGACTCAATGTCTTACCTTGAGTGAGCTTGGAGATGTCATGGAGGCATAACTGGGTGGATTACCTCAAATACAGGGGATAGGTTAATTCCACGTACTTATCATTATGAGTCACTGTTGCTTTGCATCATGTATTCCAACCCTGTGGTGTCAGTGTAAGGTGTGACGGTTAATTTTGATAAGTAGGAAGCAAATGTCTACAAATTGCTGCATCCTCCAAAAGGAGCTATTACAAGATTTTATCTTCTCATACATTTCTTAATGACTTGCTCTGATTTTTTATTACAGTTAAAGGTTCTTTTCAGACATGTAATTGTGGTAAGTTTGGATATGGGAACACTATATTCTGCTTCTGTGTGTAACACCCTTATGAACCTGGGCAACCGTAGAAACTAGTAGGCACTTTGTGTTCAGCTGACTACATCACAGTTGAATCAAAAATATTTTATGTACCTCCTTCTGGAAACCTTGCCTTTCCCCTTTCTTTTTTTCTTTTTTTTTTTTTTTTCTTTTCCTCTCAAGCAAAAAGAAATATTACTCAGGCAGCAAATATTTTCTCTGTGTGTATGTGAGTGCAAACATTAGATACGGCTAAATGGAAAATGTTCCTTGTCGGTCTAAAGACACATGTGTTCTTGCATGTGTGCTTGTGTGATCAATACAGCCTTACCTTGCTTTTCATTGGGTGTGACATACTCTGTTTCACAATGCCATGAGAGAGCAGGAGGCTCACCTAAGAGACTTATATTATATGAACAGGTGTGGCATCAAAAGAAATTCCAGATTATTTCCAACAGGAACTTATTTGCCATTGACCCTTTTCATAGTTATCTACTCATGACAGTAAACAAAGTCTTATTGGGCAAGAAAGTTAAGCATGGCATGAAGTAATCAGTTTTCCAAAAAGGCAAAAAAAAAAATTTAGACTTCTCTGTCTCATTCAGATATTCACATGGCAACTTACTCTTTGATTAGAGGGCTGTATGGTCAAAGAAACTGTAATGGATTGACTTCAGTGCTTCTCTCCATCCCTAGGGAATAGAGAGCAGGTGCCAGACCTGTTACAGGGAGAAGGCACACCACATAGGGTCTAAATACAGTTTCTCCAAGCATCTTTAGGGAAAACTATTAGTAAGGGGTAAAAGCAGAGGACACTGGTGTCCTACAGGCACAGTGGTACCAATCTACCCTCTAAGACACTGGCAGGTTGTAGCTGGTTGTAGCTGTGTTAGCATCAAGGCTCCGGCAAGAGAACTTCCAACTGTTCTCCTGAATCTGTTGCCTAGAGGTACTCTACCTTGTATGGAGACAGTTAAATATCAAGACAGTGTGAAAAAGTTAAGTTGGTTAAGGAATGTTAAATTATGGTTGTGACTATGTTCACAGCATTTACACAATTCTGGGAAAATCAAAATAAATGACTCTGCTATGTTTTACCATATCTGTTAATATCTTCAAAATTAAAGGGCAGATACCAGCACAGTTAACTAGGTCCTGAGTTCAGGAATGGATAGAATGCTATTTTATATTCACACATGCTATTATGCACACTGTGGTATCCAAAATATAGGGTATTTCACATCTGATCATGCTGAATTAATTTATGTTTGTAATCTTTTCCTACTTTACCTATACATGTGAATTGAGCCTTTGCTCAAGAGATGTTTACTTCCTTAAACACAATGAACACCAAATGCCTTCCTTAAATATACACTTCCTAGTTTTTATCCACATTTCTGAGGGCTAGGAAAATAATTCCCAAAGCTACTGGTTCCAATTAATGCAGTTTACAAATGGGCAGTGTGAACTTGTTATGTGCAATTCACATAGTGACTTACATGCAAAATCTGCTAGATTTTTTATTATAATTTAATTTCCCCTTTACTCTGAGTATGTTGCACACTCTGCGGTACTACAGAGATACCAAATTGTTCCTCAAGGAGCTTCTCATCAGATTTTAGCCATGATACTACAAAGACAATAAACAAAGAGGGGGAGATAAATAAGGGAAATTAAGGTTACAGCTAACTGACAATTAGTTTTAATGCAGTGGAGTTGTAAAGGCACCATCAGAAGTCAATTTAATGGTCTCTCTACAGCAATGTAACAAATATAAAATGCAAGAGTATTGAAACACATTTAAGCACAGTAACTGAATCAGTTTTATTATGGTAATTTTGGAGTAAGACAAATATGAATGTAAGTAGTAGCAGTGTACTCAAATGCAAACCTTACAAAACTATAAAGGTATTATTGTATTAGAGGTACAAAATCACTTTCTAACTCACTATTGATTTAGGGCCTAATTTTAAATCATGCCCTTCTTAGGAAAGGAAGCTCTATATCCATTTGCACTGGGCACATTACTGAGTTCTTCTGTTTGTTCCCAACCGAAAAGCAAATGCAGTTTCAGTGGATGCATCTGTTGACCAATGAAATGATTCTCAGCAAATTCGCAGATCTTTGTAACCGGTAAAACAACAGTTTCAGGAGATAGGGAATATTAAATATTTTTTATAACACAGCTAAGCCTCTTACTGATTCTGAAGGTTATTAAAGTGTTTTGAAAAACATTTACTTCAAAAGAGAATCTCTGTGAAACTTTCTAAGTAAGTTGCTAACACTGTGTCTTTCCTACCTGTCAGCTCCAATGAACTGAGCCTTGTTTTTAAGAGACAAACATGAATAATAATTTTCTTCTATTATATTGAAGTCTGTTTCTTAGTTTAGTATCTAAGTACTGGGGTTATTTTCTCATACGCATGTCTCAAGCACTTTCCCTCTTTAGTCCCAGAGCTTGCTGCATTTCTCTTACCTGTGTAATTCACACATTTTACTGAATAGGAATCTAATAGCCAGCTTTCCCATTCTTCTCCCTGGTAACATGTGACAGGACCAGAGGGAATGGATGCAAGCTGGCCAGGAATGGTTTAGGCTGGATAGTAGGAAACATTTCTTCACTGAAAGGGTTGTCAAACTTTGGAATGGTCTGCCCAGGGCAGTGGTGGAGTTGACACCCCTGGAGGCATTTAAATGGTGTGTGGACCTGGTGCTGAGGGACATGGTTTAGTGGTGAGCTTTCAGTGCTGGGTCAAAGGTTGCACTAGATGATCTTGAAGGTCTCTTCCAACCAAAGACATTCTGTGATTCTGTGATTCTTGTGTTGTGAAGCACCGGATCTGTCTAATGTACAGCAATTAGGTATCCTCTTTGGAACTGCAAAGGGAACAACATTAGGAAAATGCTTCCATTCAAGAACTGTGTTCCCCAATGTAGAGAAGTAATATGAGTGGAGGTATTGATATAGCAAATGCCACACAACTTTTTCTGTGCCATATATAGATTACTGTCTATAGATTCAACTGTTGGTTTCCCTGCTCTTAATATCTGGGGTGTTCCTGAGCAAAGTAAGCGCTTCCCAAATACTTCTCTTTTTTGGGTGTGCTGTGCTATCTGTACGCTCCTCCTAATTCTTTTCTTCATGAACCTCAGTTCTTTCATATGTGGGTATAAAAGGAAAGTGCCCATCTGACTGGGAAGGGCCTCCCTACCTCCTGCACCCTAGCTGTGCTGTCCCACACCTGCCCTGTCATGGACACCATGCTCTGAATCTGCTCCTCTGACTCTCCACTCAAAAGTTCAATACCATCTCACTCACAGCAGAAATAGATCTGTTCCTGGGGAATTTGGCTAAAGTGAGCTTGAAATAAGCAGGAAAGAGATGTTTGCTTTAAAACATAAGATTGAACACTCCAAAAGTCATCAGGAAAGAGTTGGCATAGATTGTTTGACATGTTTAATGTAAATGTCTTGAATAGTGAGATCAGAAGTTTTCAACAAAGTTTTCAAAGAGCTAACAACCCTCAGAGTCCAGCAGACCTCAAGATCTACCTCTCCTCACTGACTGTGCTGTCTAAGCACCATTCTTGTTGCCAACACTTTCTTTTAGGACCTTACATGTGCATTTACTGACATGGCACACAGATTCTTGTGCTCTCGCTGCTCACTGTAGCTTGATGCTGAAATTTCCAGCAGTCCAGTTTCTTTGTTTTGTGTTCCTGTTCAACAGTCGAGAGAACACACTGGCTAAACTGTGTTTTGTGACCCAGTAATTTTTCCATTTTAGTCCAACTTAATCTCTCTTACTTCTCATTTGAGAGTCTTTTGCAGGCCCTTGATTTTTAAAGAGAGTAAGCAAAGGCACTCCAGACTTAATGATAAAAATTACAGTAAAATGAAGTACCTCATAAGTCATACTCAAAATACAGGGTTGGAGATTGTTTGCCATAGGTGTGGGGAAGGCAAAAAGGAGGTCATGGTAATGACCTCCATGGTAATGCCTATGGGGAAGGCAAAAAGGAGGTCATCACATAGATGTAAACTCTGCACGCACTTAGCTCTGGAGGATTAGCTGCAGTCCAGAAAGCCTCCTGGCATGTTCCTACATGCTACATGTCTGCTTAGACCCTCCTCAGCACATGCAGCTTGTCCCAGCTCCCTCAAAATCCCCAGCCTTGTTCTGCTGCAGGGCAGGGTTTCTTAGGAGGTCTGTGGCTCACAGTCTGTCTTCTGAAGTGCCTGTGTGGAAGAAATCCTCTCCTGGCTTGATACAGGATTTTTTCAAACCCTTTTTATGACTCTTGCCTTAAAGCTGCTATAAAGGAGCTTTAACATCTCACCACACATTGCTGTGAACAGAAGAGGGATCCTGAGCCAAAAAAAGATGATAAAATGAAAGGGTGGTAAACCATTAAAACAAAAACCAGAGGTTAGGATTAAAAAGAAAAAAAAAATCACAGCGGATACAAAACTGAAAATGTTGTTACACTACTGGCTTAGGTAAGCAACAAGAAAACTGGATCAAGTCAAGGAGGGGCAGGCCTTCATAAACCTTGACAGTCACTGGAATATGTTGTAAGAATGTCATTCAGTAAAATATGTGGCAAGATTGTTTGGAAATATAGACATGTGCTGTACAGGTTTGGGGCATGTAATTTTTACAAAGCCCTTGTGTGTCTCTGGCTTGCAGTAAGCACTGTGTGTGCACATTACCAGAGAAGTCCTGTGCACTGTTCTGTAAGCTGTATTTCTCACTAAAATGAATGAGTGGCCTGCTGGCACAACAATGTTCAGGAATGTTTGGCTCACAGAATTACATATTTCTGCTGATATGTAATGAAGTGCTGTGCTAGGAGTCATTACTGGCTAAGAGTTTTACTGAGAGTATCTGCAGCATACACTTGTGTATCTCTAATGGCTGTGATTAAGAGGCATACAGTGCCAAACATGCCATCAGCAATACACTGGGTGGAAAACAAACCTCTCCCTCCTTCCTCAAGGTTCAGAATGTTTTTCTGAATTTTTTTTTTTCCAACTATATCCATTTATGGTTGTTGGGTTTTTTTCAATTTTCATTCTGCCTTTTTAAAATGTACCAGATCTAGAAAAAAAATTTTTTTTTGCATGACATACAGGACCAAAATGCTGTACTGATGTGCATCCAGTTCAGAATGGAGAGGGTTTTGTTTCCTATCCTCCTGTCCGGGTAGAAGTTTAGTTTTCTGTCACTAAGACCATAGTTGCTGTCATCCCATAGAAGTTTTTCCCCATTACAAACATCAACACGAGTCCTAAAATTATGTGGTCCAAGTGTCTTTAAAGTCATGCTTTTAAAATATCTTTAAGATTGTTTTCCAAGTTCATTCCTATACCTTGTTTTTTTACTGCTAAGCCCTGCCCCAGATGGTTGGTGATATATTAGTGCTAACATTCCAATGCTTTGCTCCATAATCAATTTCTGAAAAATGTTTCTAAAAGTAAGAGGTCATATTTATGCAACATATTTTTCAATCTCAGCTCTTAGGAAAAAAAATTAATATGCATCACTATTAGAGGCCAGAAATTCAAATGGTGTCACATTTGTTAGTGCTTAAGCAAAACCTGATCACATCAGTCTGAAGTTTAAGGCCAGTGAGACAATGAATTTGATTCCAAATAGATTAAATTCCTTGGCTTTAGCAGAAGGGAGAAGGGGTGGGAGAAATGCTATTCACAAGCAGTTTAACTCAGTGCCTGGGAAAAATGAAATGACAACTGGCGGACATGAGCAAAACATTGACACAAGATGCCCTGACGAAGATTTTAACCTCTCTACTACTCTATATTTGGCAGTACTGGATTTTGATTGTAGGCAGAGGCCCAGCATTCCCAGAGTTACTCAGCTTGAGGAACAGATATACATTTTAGGAAATGAAAACCTTTCTGTATGGATGCAAAAAACAATCTCAACTTGAGAAAATTATATGATCCCATACAGAGAGAAGTGCCCTAAACTGATACTATCCATATCAACAGACAAGTATTGTCAGTGATGTAGTTATTTGCACACCAGTGCAGGTATCAGTGAATTTGACAAGAAGTTAATGCATTTTATGCTTTTATGTCTTGCCTGGTGCCCTGTGATGCTTTATGTCTCTATGGCATTTTCATGAGTCCAGGTGACAATAGGATCTTTCTGTCCATTTTTTGCTTGCATAAAGGTGTGTGAACATGCAGAAACTTGCTTCTCTAATTGTGCAGATGAAGCAACCATTTCCTGTTACCAAGTGTATTGCTATCTATGGAGCTCTGCAGTTTATAAATACTGCTATAGCTTGTTGACATAGCTACATCAACCACAGTATCTCATACCTGCTTCATATGAAAGTGTTCCCAGGTACCAGGGTGTGTTCAAGAAGGCCTGTGAAAAATACTGCCCAAACCTATGTCAAGCAACAGTAAACAGGTTTGTTGCCTTTCCTCCTTTGCTAGTATAACAACCCCAGCTCTTGTGTGCATTTCCCAGAGTGATCCTGACAACACATGAGCAGGCATTGATGCAGTGCTGGTCTGCACTGGGAATTCTGCCAGGAGTGTCTTAGCATTGTTTTCAATATGCCTGTCTTATTTTGTTCTGAACTGATAACTGTATTGGGTGGGAAAGAGCAGAAACCGCACCTGGGGAAGCTGTTTTTAACTGTGGTCTTTTCCTCCATCTGCTCCTTTTATTTGTGAGTGTTAACATTAGCATGAACATATTCCCTTCCCTTTTTGAATGTTTAAATATATATCCTTTTTTCAGCCTGCAAGCTGATTATGCCCAAAAATTTATTCTCACAACACTTCACTGAGGCAAGTAGGTACAACCAGCATAATTTTACTCAAAGGATAATTAAGATACAAAGTTTAATGGACTGCTTAAGGCCATATGACAGTCTTATTTTTATTTATAGTTTTTTAAGCAATTTGGAAAATCATACTCAGAGAAAGGAATCTCAAAAGCCATAATCTGCTTTATAGAGCTGTAAATGAGATAATGAGATCACTGACTGCAGTCTAAGCTACTTTTTCCATGTTAGCCAATGAAATCAGCACTTTGTTAAACTTCACTTAACAGTCCAGCTGTCTCCCTCCAGACCCAATACCATCATACTTCTCTCTGAGAGGGGCACTTCAACATCAACAATCAGCACAAGCTTTTCTTTGAATTAGATTGAAAGCAAGTTCACTGTATCCATGCTAAGTCTTTCATCAGTAATCACTCATTGCAAACTTGCCTTCTATCATTCAGTTTGCCTTGGTGATAGACTTCTTAAGCCACCTGACACGGAAGAGTAGGAGCACCTGCACAACAAATCAGCTTGGAGTAATAATAGTAACTTGAACTTTCTCACAGATGTTTTACTCCCCTGTATCAACATAAGCCAGCCATCAACATGTGAGCTTCTGAACTCCTCTATTTTCATCTTTGCATCTTATCAGCAATAGATGAGGGTAGAACTATGATGTATTGCATTACAGTCTGGTGGCAAAACCAAGTTAACTTGCCAAACCATGTTCAATGAAGACCAGCACAACAGTGATTGCTCTGTGAGCTAGCAAAAGTATCAAGCTACATTTGCAAATATAGTTTCTTTTTGAAGCTATTTGAGGTGCTGCAGTGTAAAAGACACTAGATGGAATATTTTATAAGTCTGCCAAAGTTAAGACATTCCAGGAAGGCAGAAAGCAAATCATGGCCTAAACTTAGCATCTAGTTTCTGCTAGAAAACTAGTAGCTTATGTACACATTTAGCATGATTTCCTTTAATCCTGGTAGGATTTATCCAGGACTACTATGAGAGCAAACTCACCAGTAACAACAGTGGTTCCCAGTTTTCATATTATAATTAATGCTTCATAAAATTCAGCATAAAACTGTGTGATCTTAATAAATATATTGTACCAAACAAGCAAGTTATCCTTGAGAAGTAATTTCCCTTTTTTTTTTTATTTTAATAGAAGGATTCAGTCCATGGAGC
>JANHGN010022993.1:0-23725 GCA_024605025.1 Megaceryle maxima | reverse complement strand
TTGTTTTTTGTTTTTTTTTTTTTTTTTTTTTTTTTTTTTTTTTTTTTTTTTTTTTTTGCTTGTTTGTTTGGGTTTTTTTTATTTATTTTTTATTATTATCATTTTTATTTTTAAATAAATAGCACTTTTGTTAGTCTTCACTTTTTCTGCCCCTAGTTCCACTGCCATCTGATCCCATTTACAAGCTAAACTTGGCTATCTAGAGTCTGAAACTGCCATAACCCTGTGCAAAGCCAGAATAAAGTCTGTGCCCCAAAGACTTTGCATTCAAAAGCACAAGAGAAATGGAAGAGGTGGAAATAGAAATGGGAGAGAAAGGGCAAACAGCGAGACAGTGTGAGTCAGCACATATGGCAGCAGTTACAACAGAACACATCCTTGCCACAGTCAAGAGGTTTGTGGGCTGCTCAGCAAAGCCACATTTTGGAAGGAAATAAGAAGGGAGGCAATGAAGCAGCTCTCACCAGATGAGAAGTTTGTGTCCCTGAGCCCCAGCAAACCCAGCACTCAGCTGGACGTAGCAGCAGCTCCTAGGGGAGATGTGCAGAGATGGGCTTCAGTAAAACCACAAGGATGAAAAATAGTCAATAGAGCTGGCTATGAGTAGGTCAAACTGTTTTATCTGGCCAGAGAGAAGGAAGTTTCAAAAACACAAGAGGAATGCCCAGACAGGAATCCTGGCTGTGCTGAAAGCACACAAATGCTGATCTTGAAACACTGGGGGAAGAGTCTACACACGGGAGAGGGGAGAGAGTCGGGCTGTAGGACGGACATAAAAACACATTGAGCATTTTGTGAAATGTCAAGGAAGGAAGACCTCCTGAGGAGGAAGAGGAGCAGGGGAATCTCAGAGAGGGAAGTGTGTCAGGAGCTGGTCTAAAGTGGTGCAGAGGTGGGTGGGATGGGAGATGTGGGGTTTGCTCACCTGGGGACAGGGCTGCACTGGAGGCAGGTGAGTGCAGAGGCAGTGCCAGGGGAAGTGTGGCTTCTGTGAAGGCTGGGCTGTGTAGCTGCAAGAGGTGGGAGGTGGAGATGGGGAGGCCAAGAGGGGATGGCAGAGAGGATGTGTGCTGCAGAAAGGATTGCCCGTAGCCAATCAGGAAGGGAAGAGGGATGTGGTGAGGTGAAGGGGCCTGACAGGGAGAGATCGAGTGCCAGCATGGCTCAGAGCAACACAGCACAGCCCTCCCCCAGGCAGGGGTGAGCAACCTCTGAAACAACACCACTCCTGACAGCTCCAAAGTGACACCTCCAGGGCCCCAGACTGCCCAGCAGGAATTGCTGCTGCAGGGAGGTCCATCCAGCATCCCACCACCTGTTCAACCAAACCCTGCATCCCAGGGCAAAGCTGGCAGCACCACCTTGTATGGATGCTCAAAGCATGTGGATGCTCTGTGGCCCAGAGGAGAAAGAAGAAAGCAGGACACAGGCTTGCATGGGCCAGACCAACACAGATCTGTGGAATGCCAGCCCTCCGAGGTCTCTCTCCTAGAAAACAGATCCTTGGTCAGTGTGGGCTCCCTGATGAGTTGTTAGGTGATGTCTTCAGCAGGGTACCCCAGCATCCTCTTTCTCCCCTGCAGTGATTATGCTATACCCTGGAAGGAAATGTTTCCCCAGCTGCAGTCCAGACAAGAAGACTCTCTCCCTTGCCTAGTCCCCAGCACCCCTCCAAGCTGTAGTTCTCACTTTGTCTCTTTTACATCTAGAAGGGGGTACACAGGGCAAATGAAGCCCAGTGGCTGGACAGCAGGAGACACAGCTGCAAGTGCATCATTTCCAGGTGTATTATGAGATGAGGGTCTGGTGAGAGTCCTTATGCTCCCATGTCTGTACAGGAGTTATGTGCCAATCTGTGCTACACTCCAGCTCTGAAACACAGTGCAGACAGCCTAAGGCTGTTGTACTCTCTTCCCCTGCTCTGCATTAAATAGAGATGGTTGCATCTAACAGGAACTCTCAGAGAAATAAAAAGCCATGTGGCAGGGAAGGGGAGGATGGGTGCACAGTCCTGGCACTCTGCAAGAAAACATTTGTAGTGAGAATGACTCATGTTTTCCATCCGAAAGCATGGAGCAAGGGCCTGCCCCTCTCCTGTGCTTCCCTCCACCCCACTCAAGTCCTGTGCAAAAACATCTCACTGACCCACATCTTTCTCCTCCTGCATTGATGGCGCCAGCTGGCAGCAGAACCTCATCTGAGCACTAGGAAGGGCAGACTGGTTCTGGGTATTTTGTAATTTGGGTGTTTCCTTTTTCAGTGTAATGCCCTATTCTCTAGAGAGAAAACCAGTGCTGGCAGCTAGAGCTGTCTCTCAGAGTGGCGAAGCACCAGTGCAAGACACCAGCTTGGAACAGGCTTGAAGAAACAGTCAAAAAGTTGATGTCAGTGTGGACATACAGAAATGTCCCCTGCAGAAATTAGGCCTGGCAAAAAAACCCAAACCAAACAAAAAAAAAAAAAAAAAACCCCAACCAAACCAAAAAAACCCCAAAAAAACAACAGCATAGCAAAACCAAAACAGACTAATTCAGGCCTTGGAATGTCTTAAAATTTGCTTAGAAACTACAGGGTCAGGATAATCAGCATATGGCTTTTAATTTCCCTTACTCAGAAGTGGACTACACACTTCACAGCCTTAGGAGATCACATTTTGAAGCTTAGTTTTGCAGCCACTAGTCCAGCAATGCTGTTTTTTTCTGGAAAGCTTGAGATTCTTGCATACTACTTAAGCAAAGAAAACAGCCTTCAGAAAGAAGCTGCATTGCAATGAAGCAGTGAGAGTTCACAGCTAACCTATGAGTGGGCCGGGCTGCGAGGCAGTTCTGCCACCCCAGCCCACGTGCATTTCACCTTCACACATCACCTCTGATAATGATGCCCTGAACAAGTGCAGAGTCAGCAGGAAGAGCACCATCAGAGGTGAGTGGCAGCTCGGGGCATGGACCATATCTGGTGTGAGCACACACCTGAGGTGATCCAGCACTGCTCCTGTACAGGGTAGTGAATAAGGGCAAGCATCTGAGTTTGCTTTCATCACCCTTGTCCCCTGTGCTCTGATTTTCCTCAGAATCACTGAGTGCTTCTGTGTGAGAGACACCAGTGACAGCTCAGTACAGACTATCATGGCATCTCTAGTCCCCAGATAGAATACCTGAAGTCCCACGTGTCCCTGTCTGCACAGGTACATCCTGGCTCAGATCCAGCCCTTCTGCACGAGGAGCAGAGGGAGGAACCAGCGGAGCTCTATATCAGCAGAGCTGCATCTGCATCCAGCAGAGCATCTGCTGCAGAGCATGAGAGATATGAAAACATGGTACAGCTTTGATTTTCTCCTCTGAAAACAATAGCGTTAATAGAAATTGGCAAAAGAGTAACAGTTTCTATGGGACAGATGATTTCTGCCAGATATGACTTCTCAAAACATTCTGTAAGCACAGGCATGCTAAAAATGGAAAATAGTAATCACAATGATAATAACACATGTTATTTATATAAGTTCTTAACTGGAGCATCCCAAAGTGCTTTTCAGATGTCACTGGTATTTCATCATTTATTTATGTAATATCAGTTTTACAGTTAGCATCCAGTTCCAGAATAGCCAGCCTCAGAACATCTTAAAGCAATTAATTGCACATAAGCAGAACCCCTCCCTTTCCTGCCTGCTCTTAAAAACTCTTGTTTTTCACTCAAGAAACCACTTGCACAGGAGGCCAAGCCAACTGTGTAGCCACTCCCCGAAGGCAGCACGTGAAACTCTCCTCAGCTTCGCTGGGTCACGAACTGAGCCAGGCAGTGGTAAAGCAGCTCGGCCAAGCCCAGGCAGCAACACTGGGGAAACAACAGAAGAGGAAGTTGCCAGACAGTTCTGGGTTACCTTAGCAATACAGTGAACACCCTCAGCAGTGAAGTGAAACCCCAGAGATACCAGTGATAGTTTAACTAGCTCGGGAAGTTGCTTGTCTCAGCCCCCATCTATACTCCATTTCTGGGCTGCAGGCATCAGACACAGGCTCAGAAGGCTGCAGCAGCAGCTGCAAAGTTAAACTCTTTGCTCCCCAGAAAACACAGGAGGGCCTGTGGATGGGCTCTGCAATGGATGGGCTCTGCAATGCTTCAACCCACCTGCAGTCAAAATGCCCCTGTCTACTGAAGCAGCTCAACATCTCCCCTGGATGAAGACATCCATACAAGCTCCAGCATTATGTAAAGGGAGTCCATAGGGCTCTCCAGGCACATACAGACTGAGTCCAGTGCAACTTTCCTGGAGTCTCAGACTGCCAAGGAAAGCATCTGTCTGTTGCCAGCTGGGTTTGTCTCCCTGAAAACCAGCTTTATGGGCATTCAGCCCACCCCAGCCAGTAACATCATCTCCCTCCAAGAGGTGAAGGCTCCTTTCTCTTCTCCTGACTGTGACTTTCCTACCTGCCCCTATCATAAACCCAGCCCCTGTCAAGCTCCTCATCTCCCCGTGCCCCTCCTCCACTTTCCAACTGGCACAGCACTTCCCTCAAGTCCCCACTCCAGCCAACACCGTGTGCCCAAGGGCCAAGCCACAGAGTCATAGGCTTGGTAGGATGGCCAGGCCCTGGCAGGGCCAGGGCCAGCTGCCATCCTGAGCTGTGGCTCCCTCTAGACCTGCTGGGAGATGTGCCCTGCTCTGTGCAGCTCCAGCCCCCATATCCCAGGCTCCCGATCACTGCCAAAATAAAAGTTATATATACAGCTGTTACAGAGAGAAACGTATAGCACTTTGACATGATCAGGTCCTAACACTGCACAGGGAAGATGTCATCTTACTGGTGCAGCCATGCAGTGTCCCCACTCTGGGGACAGAGGGGCCAGGCTGTGGTGGGGATGTCACCCAGCAGAGAGCCACAGGCAGGATGATGGAGCAGGGAGGACTGAAACAGGCAGGGTCTCCTTCCAGATACAGCCACTCCCCAGGGACAGCCCTATGGCAGAAGATATTAATAGGGGAGAGAAAAAATTGCATTTCAGCAAGAAATGAGAGAGGGGTGAGAAAGGGGTCAGGAACAAGCAGACCTGACCCCATTAGAGAAGCAGCAGGAGGCAGGGAAAAGCTGTAAAGCTAAATCAGGGCTCTGTTGCAGGAAAGAGATGCCAGCAAGGGAGAGCTTGGATTTGTACTTTCGAAGGGAATGAAGGAGATGAAGGGAAACAGTGGCAGGGAAACATATTCCAGCAATTCTGAGATGACAGCAATGCCCACAAAGGCATATGAAACTACTCTTTTCTTCCTTGGACAGAACAGGAGTAAGGAGGCCAATTAAGCAGGGAATCTAAAGCACACAGGCCTGGCTGCTGTTCAGCTGCTGTGCTTGACTGTGACTTGCATTCTCAGGCCACAGAAACGTCAAAAGCTTTGTGTAATTTTGCATCATTAGAGATAATAAACCAGTATGGAAGGGCCTGAGAGAAATGCTGCAAAAGCCACCTAGCTGCATATATAAAAGGATGCTACAGTATGCACTACAGCAGGTAGTCCAGGTTAAGCATTCCTGGTCCTGGGGGTGGTCTCTGCAAATATCTCCAGATACCAGAAGAGGCTGAAACAAAGCCTGAGAGCCATCCCCTCATTAGATTTTGAGTGCACCAAATCCCCAACCGCATTGCTGGCATTAGCTGCAGGCACCACCACCAACCATCTGTTCCAGGCGTTTCACTGCATTGAGGGTGGCAGGTCAGGGCAGATGCTGTCAATGCAGGGACACCTGCATTTTCATTATATTGTCCCTGGCACAGAACAAACCATGCTCAGCCTTGCCCGGTAAGTGTAAGGGCTGGATGCTTTGGTCTCCTCCTAGAGCTTTCCTATAACAGGCAGGAGGACACAAATATTTAAATGGTGCCTTGGGATTTAGCACACACAGGCACGTCCGAGGAAGCAAGGTACTGCTTCATCTCTTCTGGACTAGGTATTGGCAGGAGACATACTGGAGATTTGCTAAGTGGCCCCAAATAGCTGCACAGTGCACTTGGGACTTTGCTTCTCTCCATAAGACAGTGTCCTTCATCCACCACACAACCAGCCTATGCTCAGGCAGGAGCAAACCAGGCCATTTCCATGGCATGTGCTGCCCAAGACCATGGCTATGGCACTCAGCCAGCAATGGCCTGAAATCAGCCCCTTACAGCACGAGCCCCAATTCAGGAAAGCATGTGATTAATTTTAAGAACGTATTTAAGTGTTTTCTTGAATAAGCCCCTGTGAGCAATAATCTCTCTTTAAGCACTTCCACAGAAGTCACTCAAGTGAGCTGCGGTGGCTGACTCCGGACGCACCCCCTCACAGCAAGCAAAACCTGCCCTGGCTAAACTGACAGCAAAACTCCCACCCACTTCCGAGAGGCAGAATTTCCTCCCGTGTATAGACATACACATTGCTTTTTCTATGTAAATTATGCAAACACAGTGTATTGACTACACCCGAGGGGAAACATGCATATATTCTGTGTCTCTCTTGGGCCACAAGATCACTACAAATGCTGCATATAAAGAACTTTCATATTGATCAAAGCGAATTTAGCTTATTAAAAGAGGATTCCATAGAGAAAGCTGATTTCCTTTGCATGAACATAAATTCAGACACTAATAATATGGTTAAAGATGAAAAATAAACACAGAAAGAACAAAATTTTAAAAAAATTTTTGCCTCCAGTCAAAGTGGTTGGATGTGGTGATCTTAGAGGTCTTTTCCAATCGTGACAATTCTGTGTGATTCTGTGAAAATCTTCTTAATATCACTTAAGGAGCTTATCTCCTTTTGCATCTGCCTGAAACTGAGCCACCCATACAAGCCCAGTCCAGCCAGGATCAAACAAAACCCATTTTCTCCTGGCACACTGCCCACGGTCTCACAGAGAGGTTTTGGGGAGCACATCCCACAGCATCACGTAACACAGGAGAGCACTCGGTTTGAACACCTCTGTATGGCAAGAATTGATGCACTTTTTGCAAGCAGAGGTTTGCCCATAACATAATAGCTGGGAATTCATGTGCTGGGCAGATGTGTGGCTTAGAGCTGAGTGTGCCTGGGTGCCACCAAGCTGTGCCATGGGGTGCCCAGGGATGAATCACTGGGCTGGCCAACACTCAATGTGGGCAAATGCCTTGCAATTGCTCCCTCTTAGATAAGATGCTCTGAGTCTGCATCCTTTATAAATCTCTATGGCAGAGCAGTACATGTATCTTCAGTTAAGCTCTATAGAAATGATCTAAAGAAAATCAGGATAATTGTGGGAGACTTAAAATTGCCACCAGATGACTAGTTTTGGCAGCACTGTGGGAAAATGGATTAGCTGGGTTTTGTCAAGTGCTTGCTCTTCTGATCTCATGTCTCCAACACATTTTATTTCTCTGTCATGATACAGAGAATGACACCTTTGGAAAACCAGCTTGAGCCACAGCCCTCTCCTTGCGGGGGCCCAGTTGCTGCCAAGCACATTGCTTCCAAAGGAGAGAGGAGGCACAGAGAGGCTCTGGCTCAGCCTTGACCTTACATCCACACACAGAAACAAGTGACCACATGCAACTGATTCAGGCCCTGAGGTAGAAGGTAGAGCCTTTGCTATTTTTTCTGGCAGTGCCACAAGGCCCAAGATTACAGACCTCATTCATAGGCAAGTGTGCTCTTAAACAGCTCAGCTCTACAGTGCCCCACAACACTTGCAGGAGAAAGCAAAGATGGGGCGAAGGAGCGATGCACAGGCACCTCCATCAGAGTAGGGGACCACAGGGCAGAGCACACATGTGCATCCTGCTGGCAAGGCCTGAGCTCCATCTTGTAACACTCCTGCGGCTGCCTGGGTCCTGGGTTGGCCAGTGCCTCAGTGCAGGTTCCCCCTGCCTTGTTGCTCAACTTTCCCATTAATACTCTTCAACATCCTGAGCATGGAAAGGATGGGAGGAGGGAGTTTGCACTGGGGTTCTGTGCCAAAATCACCCATGTGTCTATCCACTGACAAAGGTCCCTGGCTGCTTTCCTGGAGGTCTCTCCCAGCTACCATCAGCACTTTGACTCTGAAGTTACATTTCTAACACAGTATTTTACTGGTGGTACCCCAAGTTTTAAGCTGCAGGTAATCACTTGGTTAACAGTGGTTTAAATTATTGTACTCAGGCTTTGACTATTACTTTTTAATCTTAAAATTTTCCTTCATCTTTTAGCCTGTCATTTATCCCACCTGCCAACTTAATGCTTTTGCTAAATTTGCCTATTTATTTAAAAAGTGACCTTGTTTGTCAGTTATTCTGACAAAACTCCATTCATGAGTTACAAACAGTAGCACACATCAAAGCTGGAATTGATACAATCTGCCCTATAGCTTTGCAAAGGAAAGTGCAGAGAGAACCAGGGTTCCCACCCATCCTGGCTGCCTGCAGCCCCCCCAGCGTTCCCAATGCAGCTCTGCATGGCTGTTTGTGCTTTCAAGGGATTCCCGCTGAACTCTTTTTCCTCACCAAGACCACCCTTACACAGCCCGTCTGTGAACATGATGCAAGGCCAGAATGACAGCCAGGATGCTGGGAACACCAGTGCAGTTAGAGGAAACAAAAGAGCCCTAAGTGAAAGCTGCACTTCATCCTTCCCCATCCACAGGGACCAAAGTGCCTCTGAGCTCCCCACCACAGCCTGCACTTACTTTCACTGCTACAGCTCCAGATTACAGCTTTGCTTATACTGTGACAGGAACAGCACTGACTGCATCCTAGCAGCTGGTCCAAAGGGCAAAGGGTGAGACATGGGTACCCCAGGACACCTTGGAAAGGAACAACCTCCCTTTGCTGCTGATGTCCAACCACCACTGTATCCTCTACTCTACCTTCACAGGCACAAAGGAGCAAAGCCCTGACAGAAGTCACTGACCAAATTCCCATTGACTTCACCCCAACTTTGAGCACCAAAGAGAAGGGTTAAGTGTTCTCCTGGCACTACACAAGCTTAATCAGACAACCAGGAACAGAAATAACACAACATAAGCTTTGCTGTGCCTGCAGGATAGCAGTTTCAGAGCTGCATCGTGCCAGACGTGATGCTCGCTTAGGCTGGCCATGCAGGACCAAGATGTGTCTCCTTTAATGCACAAATTATGTCTCCATATGCACTGACCACTTCATGACGTTAAAAGCTTTCTTCATTGAGATGCTTTCATTTAATAGTATTTCATTCACTGACTACAAATGGCTTCTTACTCCAGACAGTTCCCTCTCTCGAGGGCATGCCTTGAATGCCCAAAACACTGAGCTCAGTCTATGCATTGGAAGAGCTTTACAGTGCCCTGGTACATGTAGAACCAGTTCTGCCCTCACCCCTTCATCTCACCCATACTCACCACCACAGATACCCATGGTTTCAGCTATGATTCCCCCGAGGCAAGCAGACAGCCAAGGTGCCTGACAGGATCACCTAGGGACAGGCAAGGTGTCCCCAGGGTCCTGGGAAGTAGTAAAATACATGTTCTTATTGACTTATCTGCTGTGTCCAGGCTGTGGGAAAGGAAAGGGATCTGCCAAGCAAGGTTCCTAGTGCACCTCCAGCCTGCTTCAGACTGACAGAAAGCCCCAGCTCCTGACACCCCGGGACACACCACACCACATGCTGCCAGCCTGCTCCCCATGTACCCATTGACTACCCCCTGCCTCCCAGGAGCACCAGTGAGTTCACCTCTGCCCAGGGTGAGGCAGAGCTGGGACTGCAGCCTGCTGACACACACCTGACACCGGGGCCTTTGGTCTCCTCAGCTCTGTTCATGGCAAGGATGGGGCACACAGGTAGGGGATGCACTCATGTCACGGTCTGCAGCAGCTCAGCTCATCAGCGCCAAGACTGAGCCTTGCCTTGGGAGCAGGATCAGAAACTTCAGCTTTTCAGTCTCCTCCTCCCTGTCATCATTTGCCCCTCCCAACAGCAGAGCACACCACAGCATGGACATTCCTTCCTCACAAAGGACAATGACCTGACGGATGGAGAGGAACCATCTTTTTCTTGGAGCAATCTGGGCACTATACACATCATCCTTACT
Source organism: Megaceryle maxima (assembly GCA_024605025.1). Lineage (NCBI taxonomy): Eukaryota > Metazoa > Chordata > Aves > Coraciiformes > Cerylidae > Megaceryle > Megaceryle maxima. The sequence goes on along the minus strand of JANHGN010022993.1, from coordinate 13,679 downwards.
CACCAAGGGTGGTTGAAAGTGCCATCTGAGACAAGGTTATGCCATCTCTTTCCCTGCTCCCTGAACACTGCAGTATCTTATGGTTCTTCTCAGTGATGCAGAAGTGCTGGGATTTATCCCTTGCTGCTGAACTGTCAAAACCAGGAAACTCTGCCAAGACCTAGGAATCAGAGACATCTGCCCTCATCCTCCTCCAGCTCCTGGCTGCAAACACACTAAGCAGCACAGCAGCTTTGGAGGCTTTGCCTGTCAGAAAGAGTGAGAAGTTGGCAGAGACAATGTGGGCAATGAAACCCTAGAGAGTCAGATCAGAAAGAGAGAGGCTGCTGATGGATGCTGGACTCTGCCAGCTCCTTTGGGCTGCTGTCAAGGTTTTATTTATTTTGATCTGCAGTTCCACCCACCCCTTCCCTTTCTGACAGAAGGCACCTCACACGGGCATCAAGTAACCATTTGCCTGTAGGATACCAAAACTCTTCAGGTCCTATACAGTTGATTTATTTTTTAATGAGATTCCATCAGCTTGTACAAAGCATTTGTCCCTGTGTATTGTTGATGAAAGAAGGAAAGTAAATCACATGGGAGCCTATAAAGGTCCTTAAACAACTGCACGTAGGAAGCAATAGCCATAGCACTAGGAAATCATACTAGATTATCACCATGGCTTTTTTCAGCTTTAGAAATCTGTAAATTTACAAAAAAAAAAAGTCTCTTAAAAAAACCAAACAAACCCTGTTTAAAACTCTCCCATTTATTTAACAGCACACACCATTTAATCTGACAGTAGAGAACTGATAGGAATTATTCAATGAACTTGCATTGCACTTTCTGCATATCCCATTGACTAACCTTCCATCAAAGTCAAGGTCAAAGTTGATTGCATGCTTGAGTAATTCAACGAGTAACAGTGAAATACGTCCAACAAAGCCCAGAGAAGCTTTGAGCTGATCCCAGCATCCACCCAGGGTACAGCAGCTAATGCTTGTACAGCTGTGAGCACAACAAAGACAACCTGCTGCAGTCTTCCACACGCAGGGATGAAATCCATCTGATAAAGCACATGACTTTCGCTCCAGACATTTGAGCGCGATTCCTGCAATACATCAATCTGCAGGCTTATGCCAATGCCCTTCCCTCTCTCTTATCTTGCCAAGCCATGACCTTCAGTCCTGATCTATTTATTTGCCCGTTTTACATTGTCTGCACCCTGTGCAGGGTGAGCTCCGTTACCTGTTTGCTCAGTGCCCGGCACAGACAGCTTCTCATTCATTCCCGCTCCCACCACACAAGCACTCACTAACCCCAGGCGGCAGAAGTGCCGGTTCCCTGAGATCCTCGCATCTCTGAACTGCGCTCAGACGGGCACAATGACGGCAAGTGGTGGGTGGGGTGGAAGAAGGAATGGCGAGACACAACAAATACGAAGGGGAACCCAAGGAGGAAATTCTGCCCCTGCCCTTCTTCATCCTCTGCCTTGCTCTGCCGCGCCCTATCCATCTCCTGCCCAGCGCTTCCCAATCCTTGCCCAGCCGTGCCCTGCGCATCGTCTGCTCTGCCCAGCCCCGACCTGGCTCTGCCCCTTCTCCATCCCCTGCCCAGCCCCTTCCTTTTCCTCTTCCCCCGCTCTGGGCGTCCCCTGCACTATTCTGCCCCTTCCCCAGCCGCTCCCGGGCGCCTCCCCGCTGCCCGCCAAGGGCCGTCCCGCCGCTCCCGGGGGACGGGCGCGGCCGCGCCCGGGAGCTGCCCAAGGTACCGCCGGGCCGGGCGGGGCTCCTCCTCGTGGCGCCCCTCGAGCCGAGCCGAGCCGAGCCGAGCCGAGCCGCCCCGCGCCCCGCCGCGCTCACCAGGACGAAGGAGCTGCGCACCGCCTCCGAGACGCTCTGCCGCAGCTCGGCGGCCGTGCCCGGCTTGCTGAGCCGCTTCGTGAACTTCCTCACTTCCGACATGGCGACATGGTCCGCGCCGAGCCGAGCCGCGGGCTGCTGCCTTGCTGCCGGAGGGCGGGCTGGCGGGCACGGTGGGGCCAGGCCCGGGCCCGGGGCGGGCGGAGCCGCTGGGCGGCGGGCGGGGAGAGGGAGGGGCCCTGCTCGGCCCGCCTCTCCCCGCCCGGCCCCGGCCCCGCTTTGTCCCCGCAGCAGGTGCCGCGCTCCCACTTCCCGCCTCTCCGCCCTTCGCCGGACACCCATCGTGCTCCGGCACGCAAAGCCCGGGCTGGGGCTCTGCGGGGAGCAGCCAGCAGCCCCCGGGCTCCAGCGGTGCCACAGCCTGGCACTGCCGGGCCGTGCCTGCTCGGGGAGGGGCTCCCCGGACCCACCACAGCTGTAGGGGATGCTCCCCTGATGGAGCTCCAGGAACGCAGCAGCAGTTTTCCCAGCGAGGGCACCCTGGTGCCGGAGCGCACCCCAAGGCAGCCAGCCTCCAGACGAACTTACTGGGAATTTATAACAACAGCACCCCGAGGAGGCTTGCTACCAGATGGGGCACCACTCCATTTGGACTGGTGGTCTCCAAGCAGCTCTGCCCAAGGTGTATGCCTGCTATACTAGCTGCGTTCTAAGGCTAAGCTGGATCCAGGACAAGCTCTTCTTCCTGAGGTTCTCCAACCTATAGGGCTTGCTATAGGAAAGCACTTTGATTATGGGGGCTGTGATCCCATTTGCCTGCCTGCCTGCAAAAGCAAGAATTCAAGATGTGGAAGGTCCCTTAGAACTGAAGTTAATTCCTAGTCCTTCTTACTTTGTCACTGAGCACTGCTTTTAAGGATGGTGATTTTGAAAACATAATGGAGGTAGAGTGAGCCATTGATCCTTTATGTTTTGTACATTAAAAACTTGCTTTTAAATCTTTTTACTTCTTTTATTGTGTGCTCTTTCTTCACAGCAAGCTACTGAATCAGATAGAGATGCCATGTAGTCATACACTTAAGGAATTTACACATTGTGCCATATAGCTGATTAAATACTATCTGCAAAGACATCATTGGAATTATAGGCATACCATAAGTCACACAACATATAGAGAAATTGTTTCAAGTATGAGAGCCAATTTGTAGGAGATAATGAATGCAGCTATTATGATCCAAACCATTCAAAATGTTATTTGGGACTTCTAAAGCATGCAAGCCTGTTATTGTTCTGCTTTTTAGCAGTTCACTGAAGGGGCAGCAGATAACGTTGCTCTGATTTTTTCACCAGAGGCAAAACACATCTAGAAGTTTATTAATTATCAATATCTATCAGATGAGAGACAGGGGGGAAAAAAAGAGAGTTCATGAGTCAAAGGATTAGCTTCTTCACAAACACAAAGCTTTTCCAAGTCTTTCTAAATTAAGAAGCAAAAAGCTGTTGTGACGCATAATTCCAGCTGCAGCACACTGAGGTTCACTTCCTTATCCCCACACCCACGCACATTCTTGCAGAGATTTTACCAACCACTTCAGATGGTCACACCATACAGCTCCAGTGACTGTGCTGTGATGGACTGGGCTGTGGCTATACTGGTTAAGTTAAATCATTAGGTCTCATTCACCTGACCGTGAGAGGACACCTAGCACAATGATGCTTGTCACAAAACGGGGTAGCCCCATCATCCTGTCTGCTGGGGAGAGCCCCTGGCCCCGGCAGTTCCTCAGAGCAGACTGGGCACTGCAGGTGAGCACAAGGCAGTGCAACACCAACAATCAGAGGCCAACACTTATGACAGTGCCATTTCTGCCTTCAGTTTTCTACACCAGGAACGGTTCCAAGAACCGGAGCATTTGCCAAGGGGCTGAGGAGAAAAGTGTTGTGAAGGGTCACTTGACAAGAAATAAAATAACCCCTAGAGCTCCCCCTCCTTGTTTACCCAGTCAGAAGCAAAAAGTTCCTACTAAAGTTATGAGCTTGGTTTGCTGCCAGCAAGGGGCTGCATCCGATCAGCTGCTCATCAGCATCCCACTCAACTAAGCTAGGCAGCCATGGAAGATCAATGAACAGTGAGGCTGTTTTTTGGAGCTAAGCATGAAAACAAAAGTTAAATAGAAGCAATGGGAAGGACACATCACATGAAAACAACATGCAGAATCAGGAAGACCAACCATCAGAATAAGAGTCTTGAGTACAAGGAGTACTAAAGCAATACAACAGCAGCTGCAGCAGCACTGTGACAAGACAAGCCCAAATTTGTAAGGATGGTGGTTTTCATCTCCTTTCTCATGGGGAAGAAAGCCTAATAATAGTTTATCAGCATAAGAAAGGCATCCAAGAACATGCATGGGCATTCTGGAGGCACTGAGGAATTGAAGTCCCTCAGATAACTAAATTTGCTTGAAATCAGACTGCCCCAGGGAGGTCACAGACTCATCTGTGCTTTCTCACCTCTTTGTTGAGACTAGGGCCTTGAGGTCTCCCATGTCATTTTGATCCCAGGCCTTTCCAAAATGTAAGCAGCACCAAAATCACTTGCATGGTCTTCCCATGTACACAACTGCAGCTTCACTTTTCCCTTCAGCAGATTCAATCGTGAGCCCTGAGCACAAGACTCTCCAGCTGATGGGCTACAGCCAATGGACTGATTACCCTTTTCCCAGACACGTGCATTCTTTGGAAGCCCAGGACCAGCAATGAACACCAGATTCTCTGAAGGAAGAAGGATTCTTTGCTGCAGGCTGAGACGTCTTTAGGACAGGCGGCCCTTCCTGCTTCTTTTGTCGGGAACGTTCTACTCACCAAGCTCAGACAGGGAATTCCTCTTTCTGAGGAAAGACTCAAATTCAACAGAAATGTGTTCTGCTACTGGCTGGGCTTTATGACCCACACAATCCAAAAGGAAACTTCAATTAAAAAAAAAAAAAAAAGAGAGAAGATAGAAGAAGTGTATCTGCTGAAACAACATGGAGTTCACAGGTAAAAGGGAACTCTTGACCAATCCAAAACTCCCAGCCTGAGGCAGCTTTTGACTTTGACTATCAACTTTAAAAAACCTGAACCATCCTTACAGCAAGCAAGGAAATAATGACATGACACCAGAAAAACAGTGGAAATTTAAGTGTTTTGTGTTATGTGAGTTGATGGTGAAAGCCCAGAATATGAGAGTGTGGGCAAAGAGCTGTTCAGGTTACTTCAGCTAGCAGTCAAGGAGGAGATTTAAAAGGAAGGGAATGATGATGCCACATTACAGACAATCTTTTCACCATGGAAATCTTAATGTTCCCAGAGCAAACAGCATAGAAAGGCAAGCCAAGATAACTGGTGTTATTGGCAAGGCTTTGGGTTCCTTGATCATATTGGTATATGCAACACCAGGCCTGCTGGGATCCACCTGTCTCACAGGGGGTAAGGGATCCTGGGGCAAGAATTATCAGGGATCATTGAAAGAGCTTTAAACTAGATTGGAATTGTTGGGGGGGATATAACTGGGCCTTCTAGAGGTAAGTCTGGAGGAAGCATGCCAGTGTTTGTAGGATGGTGTGCTAGAGAGGACCCTTGTTCTATTGTCTCCGAGAAGGTAGGAGCTGGAGATACATGGGGCAGAAAGGATGCAAGGGTTTTTGATCGCTTAGAAACAATGGAAACACCTGAGAATGGACAGGAAAGAATTAGGGCTTCCACCCACAGGAAAGGTTTTGGGCACATCAGCCCAGCTGAAGTGCACCTACACTAATACACATAGCATGGGCAACAAACAGGAGGAGCTATAAGCCATGGTGCATCAAGAAAACTATGATATAATAGCTATCACAGGAACATGATGGGATGTCCCACATGACCGGAGTGCCACAATCACTGGCTAAAAGCTCTTCAGAAGGTATATACAAGGAAGGAGAGGTGGTGGCATGGCCCTGTATGTTAGGGACCATTATGAATGCTTAGAACTTAATTATAGTGAAGATATGGTTCAGTGACTATGGCTCAGTACCAGGGGGAAGGCCAGCAAGGCTGGTATCGTAGAGGTCTGTTATATAGACTACCCAATCAGGACAGAGGCAGATGAAACATTTTATAAGCAGCTAGGAGAAGTCCTGTGGTCTCTTGTCCTTGTACTTCTGAGGGACTTCAACTTCCCAGATATCTGGTGGAAATACAACACAGCAAAGAGGGAACAGTCCTGGGGGCCCCTAGAGTGTGTCAAAGATAATTTCCTTATGTAGCTGGTGAGTGAACCTACCAGGGAAGGTGCTCTGCTGGACCTGCACTTGGTGAACTGAGAAGGACTAGTGGAAGATGTGACAACTGGAGGTCATCTAGGGCACAGTGATCACAAAATGAATGAGTTCATGAATTAATGCATTCTCAGAGAAGTAAGGAGTGGGGGGCAGCAGAACTGCCATCTTGGACTTTCAAGGGGCAGACATTGACTTGTTTAGGAGACTGCCTGACAGAGTCCTTTGGGAGGGCATAAGAGTACACAAAGGCTGGATGGTCTTCAAGAGGGAAGTCTTAAAGCCACAGGAGCAGCTATCCCCAAGAACTGTAAGACAAGCCGGTGGCAAAGATGACCAGTCAGGATGAACAGGAAGCTTTGGCTGGAACTCATGGGAAAAAAAGAAGAATTTATGGCATTTGGAAGAAGGGACAGGCTACACTTGATGACTACAAAGATGTTGTGAGGCTCTGCAGGGAGAAAATTAGAAAGCCCAAAGTCCAACTAGAAATTAATCTGGTTTTGGCTGTAAAAGACATCATTAAATCTTTCTATAAATCTATTAGCGGTAAAAGAAGGGCCAAGGAGAACCTCCATCCTCTAACAGATGCAAGGTGAAACATGGTGACTAAGGATGAGAAAAAGGCTGAGGTGCTTAATGCCTGCTTTGTCTCAGTCTTTAGTAATAGGACAACTTGTAATCTGGGAATCCAGACACCTGAGCTAGAAGACAGATATCGAAAGCAGAATGGTGTCCCCGCAATCCAATGTCCATGACCTGCTACACCACTTAGATGTACACAAGTCTATGGGACCAGATGGAATCCACCCAACAGTTCTGAGAGAGCTGATGGATGTGCTCACTAAGCCACTTTCCATCATTTTTCAACAGTTCTGCCTAACCAGGGAGGTCCCAGCAGACTAGAGGTTAGCAAATGTGACATCCATCTACAAGAAGGACCAGAAGGAGACAGAAATTACAGGCCTGTCATTTTGACTTTGGTGCTGGGGAAGCTGATGGGTCATCCTGTGTACCATCACATAGTACATGCAGGACAATCAGATGATCAGGCCCAGTCACCATGGATCTATAAAGGGCAGGTCCTGCTTGACTAACCTGATCTCCTTCTACAATATGGTCACCCACTTAGTGGATGAAAGAAAGGCTGTGGATGTGTCTATCTGGACTTCAGTAAAGCCTTTGACACTGTCTCCCATAACATTCTTCTGCTTATGGCCTGGATGCATTTTGCTGGGTAAAAAACTGTCTGGACAGTCGGGCCCAAAGAGTGGTAGTGAATGGAGCTAAATCCAGTTGGCAGCTGGTCATGAGCAGTGTTCCCCAGGGCTCAGTACTGGGACCAGTTCCGTTTAATATCTTTATCAATGATGTGGATGAGGGGATTGAGTGCACCCTTAGTAAGCTTGCAGATGACACCAAGCTGGGTGGAACTGTTGATCTGCTTGAGGGTAGGGAGGGTCTGCAGAGTGATCTGGACATGCTGGATGACTGGTCTAAGACCAATCATATGGGCTTCAACAAGGCCAAGTGCTGGGTTCTGCACTTCGGACACAACCACCCCATGCAATGCTACAGGCCTGGGGAGGAGTGTCTGGAAAGCTTCTTATCAGAAAGGGACCTAGGTGTTGACTGACAGCAGTTGAACATGAGCCAGCAGTGTGCCCAGGTGGCCAAGAAGGCCAGTGGCATCCTGGCCTGTATCAGGAATAGTGTGGCCAGCAGGACCAGGGAGACCCCTGGTACTTGACACTAGTGAGGCTGCATCTCAAGTACTGTGTTCAGTTATGGGTCCTTCACCACAAAAAGGACACTTAAGGCAGTAGAGCATGTCCAAAGAAGGGCAACAAAGCTGATGAAGGGTCGGGAGCACATGACTTATGAGGAGTGGCTGAGAGAGTTAGGGTTGTTTAGCCTGGAGAAAAGGAGGCTCAGGGAGACCTTATCACTCTCTACAACTACGTGAAAGGAGGTTGTAGAAAGGTAGGGGTCAGTCTGTTCAACCAAGAAACAAGTGACAGAATAAGAGGAAATGGCCTCAAGTTGCAGCAAGGGAAGTTTAGATTGGATGCTGGGAAGAATGCCTTTACTGAAAGGGTTACCAGGTATTGGAACAGCTTGTCCAGGGCAGTGGTGAAGTCCCCATCCCTGGAGGAATTTAAAAGTTGTGTAGACATAGCGCTGAGGGATATGGTTTAGTCAAAAGGACTTGTCAGTGTTACATTAATGATTGCAGATGATCTTAAAGGTCCTTTCTAATCTACAAAATTCTGTGATTCTGTGGAAAGAAGACATGCACCTTTACATGACTTTCTAGAAAGTTAAATTCTTAACCAAATCCATTCCAGCCTTCAGACCAGAACTGGAGCAAAACTGGGGTTTGCTTCCCAAGCCATCAGGGGCATCCACACCTGCCTGGCTGAGGAGAGGGTGAGCATCAGCTTGCAGTGACCAGTGAGGAAACACACTGCGAGGTATAGCAAACATGGGTGAAATGGCTCTCCTGCCACCTCTTCCCCACATTGGCTAGAGAGCACAGACTACAAGAAAACAAACCTTGCAGAGGACATCGTATTAGACTGATAGTGGAATCCCTCCCACTTACCAGTAGCACTACAGCACAGAGAATGCATTAAGGAAGAATCAATTTTTTTTGGCTAACATCCATCAGTCTGCAGCTGATGCTGATACAAGCTGGAACTATATTTAGGGAATTCCTGGACCAGCTCTGAAAAGCTGATAAGTTAAAAGGATAGTGGCAGACTTCAAATTTCATTTCTCACCTGTCATCTGAGATAAAAGGCACTTAATATCACTAGACAATAGTCCTCTCTCTTGCACTGCATTTTTATCACCTGCAGAAAAACACTTAACTATGTGATTAACCTTAAGCAGGTGATTAATTCCAGTGCTTCACACCACTGGATGGTTGCCTGCATTCCTGTAAATGCCATAACATCTTCAGTTTCTAAGCTTCAACAGTCCTATGAGATACAGCTGTGATGTTTTAGTGTAATTCAAATACTTCAAAAAGCAAAACCAACAAAAAAAACCCCTGGCCATGTAATCACATTGTACATTTCATAGAATCATAGACCAGTTGGAAGGGACCTCTGAAGATCATCGAGTCCAACCACCCTGCCAAAGCAGGGACACCCAGGGCAGGCCACGCAGGAACAGATCCAGGTGGGTCTTGAAAGTCTCTAGAGAAGGAGACTCCACAACATCCCCAGGCAGCCTGTTCCAGGCTCTGTGACTCTCACAGTGAAGTTTTTCCTCATGTTAAGGTGGAAATTCTTATGTTCCGGTTTGTGACCATTGCCCCTCATCCTGTAACAGAGTACCTCATTTACCTCTCTTGATAACAAAGTCAAGATACAGACGGCTCCAGGTCCACAAGTAAAGAACTCCTTAAACAATACTATTTGTGTAGCTCATGCCTCCTGTCAAAGCAAGAGAAAAACTCTGCATTGGGGTAATCTGATCAGACATTGCTCCCGAGATCAAGAGGACTCTGTATCCTTCCCCCCCATTTAGGCAGCAGCCTAAATAAAGGGAGTGAATGGTGGCAAGTCCACACTTGGAGCAGCAGGTGAACCCCCTCCATGCCCCCACAGGTGCCTCTGTACAACAGGTATGAGGCTCTGGATGTGGAAGGCCAGTCAATAAAGGATTGTCATTACTGAAACGTGGTGGGACGAATCATTGACTGGAGTGTGGCTGTTGATGGCTATAGGCTGTTCAGAAGGGACAAGAGGGGAAAGAGGGGTGGGAGGCATTGCCCTCTATGTCAAGAAATGGGTAGAGCATGAAGAGCAGCCATAAGCAGGTCAAAAGCATAATTACAGGTAAGAAATAGAGACCAAAGCAAGAAAGAGAACCTTGTGGGTAATGTGTACTACAGGCCTGTAGAGAAGTACTTGGGGGTACTGGGGATTAAAAGCTGGATATGACCCAGCAAGGGATGCTCACAGCACAGGCGGCCAACTGTATCCTGGGCTGCATCAAAAGAAGCAAGGCCAGCAGGTTGAGGAAGGTGATTCTGCCACACTACTCCCCTCTGGTGAGACCACACCTGGAGTGCTGTGCACAGCTCTGGAATCCTCACCACAAGAAGGACAAGTTCAGGGGAGGGACACAAAATGATCACAGGGCTGGAACACCTCTCCTATGAAGAAAGGCTGAGAGAGGTGGGGTTGTTCAGACTGAAGAAAGCTCTTTGGAAACCTTACAGTGGCCTTCCAGTGCTTATAAGGGGGCTATAAAAAAGATGGGGATAGTCTTTTAACAGGGCTTGTTGGACAGGACAAGAGGTAATGGTTTTAAACTAAAAGAGGGTAGATTTAGACTAGCTATAAGGAAGAAATTTTTTACAGTGAGGGTGGTGAAACACTAGAGAGGTGGTTGTTGCCCCATTGCTGGGAACATTCAAGGTCAGGTTGGACAGGGCTCTGAGTAAACTGATCTAGCTGAACATGTCCCTTCTCCCTACAGGGGGGTTGGACTAGGTGAGCTTTAAAGGTCCCTTCCAACTCAAACTCTTCTATTATTTCAGCTGCATACGCAGCCAGCCACAACTTCTGATGCATTCAGCAGGAGTCCAGTTGGGGCACCAGGACAGTTATAAACACCATGGGAGGCTGGATAGGGCAAGTTATAACTACTGCTATTACTCCCTGTCTGCCATCTGTCCTATCTACAGACTCATGTCACTGCTGGAAGTGTTAATGACACTGTTAATAAGCAGTTAAACTTCTTGCTGGCTTCTCCGCACCCATGAAGTGAACATGCTCCAGCTCTGCAGCAGCAAACTGATGCTTAATTCAGGGCTACACAATCCTTGCTGTTAGAGGGCTGCCCTTTGCTGACTTACCCAGGATTTCATGGGCAAAAAGATGGGAGGAATGTCAAGTCCAAGCACTGCCTTTCCCAGGGGGACACCATCCAGGTGAACACTCCAGTCACCAGGATCAAACTTTTGCCAGGGATATTGAGCTCTTTTCACCTGACTCAGTTCCTGGTGATGGGAGTCATGGCATTCACAGTGTCCACGGCTGCTGGTGCATCCTAGGAGCCCCCACCAGCATCCCTCTTAGTGGAAGAGCATACAAAGGTCTGCAGGGACCATGGGTAAACTCCTTGCACTAAGGGTCAGTGATGTACAGCAGCAATGGTGAATCCCTTTAACATACCACACTGTCCCTAGCATAGCTATAAGCCTTAAAGAGACAATACCAGCCCTGTGGTCAGCAGATTTTTAGAGTTTGTTGAAGTAAACCAAATAGAAGCTCTCCCAAGGTTTAGTTCCTGGAAAACAAGATATTTTATCATAATATCTGATTTAAGACAATGAAACTGAGACATGCTTCTTCTGAAACACAAGACTTTTTTTTTTTTTTTCAGATACAGAACTACAAATTAGATAGACAGCTACTCCATGTCTCTAAATCCCCCTTTCTTTATTTTTCTTATGAGACTTTGTTGTTGTTGGTGTTGTTCTGCAACAGAACTGGACAGAGATCAAACCTCCCCGTCACTTCAGGAGCTCTGTACATCCAGCTGGTGGAAGGGAGAGGACTTAAGACAGGGCTGTTGGTGCGTGCCAGCAGGAACCTACTGGGCTCACCTGTACAAGTGGAGAGCTCCAATAGCTACTGCAGATCTGCTGCCTGCACCATCACTTCAGGAACATGGTCACACACAGCAGCAACAGCACTGCCTTGGCTGGCTCACTGCCATGCAGGCTTCATCCCTAACCTTGGTGAGCACAGCATTCCAAAGATACCCTCTCCCTGGTGCAAGAACAACTTCTGGTACACTGAGCCCACCAGAGAACACTTCAAGAAGCAGAGGTTTGGGGTCTCTTCTAGTGCTTGACCACCCTCACAGGAAGGGGGTGGGGGTGGGGGGTGGGGGGGAAATTCACTTTTTCTTATGTGTAAATAGAATTTCCTGTATTTCTTTGTGCCCACTGTCTCTTGACCTTCCACTGGATACCACTAAGAAATCTGCACCAGTCATTTTTACTCTGTCAGGAATTTATACACATGGGTAAGATCTCCCTGAGCCACCTGTTTTCCAGACAGCTCAGCTCCATCTGTCTCAGGTTCTCCCTCTGTCAGATGCTCCAAGCTCCTCTTCATCCGATCAGCCCTTTGCTGGACTCTCTCCAGGGCATCCATGTTTCTCTTGTACTGGGGAACCCAGCACTGCACATTGCTGAGGCCACTGAGCAGATCACTTCCTTTGAACTACTGGCACCACTGTTCATGTTGGTCTGGATCCTGGATTACAACAGAGTGGTGGTATGAAAGTACAGGGTTTGGTTTAAGAAGTAGAGCTGTACAGTAATGAAGCAGAATCCAGCTTAAGTACCCCCTTAATTTCTTTAAAGATCATTAACAAGATTACACAAGAGGATTACTGAGATCTCAACTCCCATGAGCATCTCTCTAGCTTGGATAAAAGACAGCAGTTGAGAGGAGGATATACATAAGGGTTACAGTTGCTGGACATCACACCTGAGGTCAAAATGCCACTGCTGCCTGGTTTCAGTCCAGTGTTTTACAGGACAAGTCTGTATGAAAAGGCAGAAGAAAAAGGTGGTAAATTCTCCTTGCTGTTTGTTCCCGTGTACAGATATACTGGGTCAACTGGAAAACAGTACAAAGGGGACACCATAGCTCAAATAAATCTATTGCACAATATGCTCTACAGTGTAAGGCTAATAGAAGAATCTGTCACCTTCTCAAGATTTCTGATCTGTGTTGCTGCTCTTGAATATCTGTTTTGAGACAGCAAAAGCGAGATGCTACAAGGGCAAGCTGTGTGATGATCTGCTTCTTGTGCAGGAAAACGTGTAGCAGGAGCTGAGGTTGTGCCCAAGGCAGGCTGTGAAGTAGTTGGTAGGTTTTTTTGCCCATGATTTTTCATGCTTCACAGCTGACAACACGCTTACTTCAGTTCTTTGGGATTTGGTTAGCAGATGTTATTCTCAAGGCACCCAAATGTCTAGGGGCACAAGCCCCACTGAATGGGATGATACAGCTACAGCAATTTCACGCTTGTGAAAACACAGATTCATTAATTAAATTCTTAATCAAGGAAATCAAAGGTTAGCTTAGAGGAGGAAGCCTGCTGTTGCCTGACATTAAATTTGTGTTACAGAGGGCTTGGTCCAATGCTACCTGAATTCTGAAAGTTTGGATTCTGAAAATCATTGGAGCCAAAGGTCTTTTGTCATAAAAGAAGCCTGAGTTCAAAACAGAATGAGAGAAGGATGCCAGCCTGTTGTCTGGGTCTGTTTTGTTCAGTGCTTTGAATTAGCCCAGCATCCTGCGTGGCTGCTCTCTTCAGACTGTATCCTGTGCCATAGAAAAGTATCTGTGCTTACAGGCAACAGCGAGCTGCACCAAAAGTAAAAAAGAGTTTTGGTTGCCTTTTTTTTTTTTTTTTTTTTTTTTTTTTTTTTTTTTTTTTTTTTTTTTTTTTTTTTTTTTGTTATGACGAAGTAGACTGGGGTGATACCACCGTCTTTATC
>JANHGN010022992.1:0-61675 GCA_024605025.1 Megaceryle maxima | reverse complement strand
GGCTGGAATCCCTCGTTGGTCAGTTTGGGGTCACCTGCCCTGCCTGCTCCTCCCTGCAGGTGCAGCCTTTCACTTTCTGCACCCCCCAACATGGTACACAAGATCCAGCAGTGGCCTTGGTATGCACATGAATCCTTGGCAGTAACTCTGAACACTGAGTGTAATCACTGCCAGAAGCAGATGCTGTCTGCGAAAATAAGCTGTTAATTACAAAAAGCGCAGTTAGTTAGAAGAGACTGAGCTGAAAAGAAAAAACAGAATTAGTTCTGTTCTAACTCAAACAAGGACACAGTGAATGGTTGTATTTATTTCTTTACTAGTAGATGCCTCAGTATGGCAAAGTGTTCCCAGCAGATCAATACATCTGAAATACACAGATAAAGCATTGTCTGAAATGCTGTCTGCTGCCAAAGAAGGGTCCTAATAATTGTTATACTGGATTGTAAACGTGTTTCTTTGCAATAACTGATTTTTTTCTGCCTCTTCAGTTACTGTTTTGCAAGGAATTCCTGTTTATATTGTAACTCTTGCTTTGTAAGTCAGTCATGCAAACAAGAAACAAAATCTGTCTGTTTTAGCAGCTACTCTTCTGAGCTGAATACACAGTATTTTTTGCCATCCATGTTCTATGCTCACCTATTACCACTAATCTCTAGTTGCAGATTTATTCCTGTATTGACTGATGACTGGTTGAAACTCCTTATGTCACAACAGTAAAAATATATTTGCAACACTGGAAATTTAAAACTCTTCTTTTGTAGTTATATGTAGTAGGCAGCTGTGAACAGGTTCTTATGAAGATTGTTGGATGGTCTTATTTACTGATGCAATGTCTAATTGGTATGTCATGAAAAGTTCTCTTCTTAAGGCATCTGACATTTTTCAAGGAAGAACCAAATGGATCTGATGTTAAACTGCTTCAGACTCTTTTGCAGAGTGTTTCTGAAGCTGGGAGAATTTTGCCAAGGGCCTCACAAGGCATGAATTTCTTGGGATGATGTGCATCACATTTGGTTTTATGGTTTCCCTTTCACTGTTTGAGGACATTGCATAGCTGAATAGGTTGAAGGGGAACCCACGCCTTTTTCACAGAAGTCTAGTGTAAGCGTGGCAGAGTCCTTGTTATGGTCATCAGTGAGATGGTTATTTATTACTTGATTGGTATCTGAAATTTCTATAGGGTTCTCATCAACAAAATGAAAGTGGTTGCTCTTTTAATCAGATCTACATAGGAAAATATGCAAAGAGTTCCCACAGGCTGCTGATGTCTCAAAATATGCTCACTGTAACAATTCACAGGCTATACAAACTTCATGGTTGTCAAGTATTCTGCTTGCCCTAGCCATGTAGACGTCATGGTTGTCACTGGAGATAGAATGCTGTACCTTCTGCTCCAAACACATAGGTTCCTACTGTCAGGATTGCTATCGTGTTGCAAGCATGGGGAGACTATGCAAATGGGATAACATAATGCTGCTCATATGAGAACTGACTGTGCTAATTCCCATGTTAATCCTGTGAGCGAATGCAGTATGAACAAGACACTCAGCCCAAGGCTGGTTGAGGCCAAGCCATGTGTTCCTGCCATTGAGAGGAGCTGTGCCTGCTCTCCAGGTAATCAATCTGACTCCTGAGTGCTCTCTAAAAGGTGCACCTGCCACCTGATAGCATTTCCCATTACCCTAGAAGTGTTGAGTGGGCAACAATCTGTAAGGAATCTACTGATGAATAGCTATGCTGGGCACATCCTTTCCCACGGGAACCATTTCATATGCCTGGCAGAATCACTCTCTTAGAGTGACAGTACATGAGAAATCCCACTATTTTTCCCTGGTTGGTGTTCAGGAACCATCCTAGGCCTGTAGGGCAAGAAAGGGACCACTACTGACCAAGACAGTTGGACTAGATGATCGATGTAGGTCCCTTACAACTGAAAATATTCTATTCTTCTTTCTTTCTTTCTCTTCTATTCTTTTCTCTCTCTTTCTCTCTCTTTCTCTCTCTTTCTCTCTCTTTCTCTCTCTTTCTCTCTCTTTCTCTCTCTTTCTCTTTTACTCTTCTCTTCTTCTATTCCAATTTCCATTGACAGGAGTAATTTGACAGACAAGCTTTAGAACAGAGTTAAGCAAGAGGCAACATCATCAGTGTTATCACTGACAGCTGCTTTCTGGTCAAAACCTTTGTTATTTCTTTGCTTTGTTTAACAAAGTGAATACCATCATCTGAATGTATTTCCGTCTGAAAACTGTAACCTAATGTGACTGTTTAATATATTTTTGCTTTCTTAAATCCCATGAGTGAGAGAACAGCTTGAACATTCAAATTTAGTGGGTTGCAAGAGGCCTTTAATGAACTTAGCGACCTTCATCCATACAAAGGCTCCTCTTAGTCCCAGCACAAAATAACTTATCTGATAAGACAGAGTTATGTTGATTACTGTTCATAACCACCAGAATATATTATCAGAGACTATAGCACTTCATGAATCCATTCTTCCCCAAGGCTTAAAATCAACTAACAAAATCATAAAATTAAGTCTCCTAAGTCCAAAGTTACTTTTACAAGTTTGTACTGTGTTTCAAAGTGTGTTAGTATGCTATAAAATTAATGGTCATAATGAAATCCCCCTTAAAAGGCATAAAAAGTTATGAATCCAAACCTACTATATTTAGTAGGTCTTCTTGCCACCAGAATACGCTTCTATGTAACTAGATTCAAATGAAAGGATTGACCTGCAATTTTACATCATTATTATGTAGGTCAACTTAAAATTCTCTTATCCATCATCTCAGTTCAGTACTGATTTTATGCTACTGAGATATGCTAAAACTGTTAAGACATCCTTCTAGCCTTGTATCCAAACATGTTAGTTGAAAGTTGATCCCTTTTTCTAGGTAAGGTTAGTTTTGATGTCATACTCTGCTAGGTTTTATTTGTTGTATTTGAAATATTTCATCTAACTGAATGGGTAAATTAATAGCTATAATCAGTAACCACAATATCCTGTTCCATACCTATGAAAATGTTCATCTATGCATTGACTTACGTTGCCTGTGAAGTGAAGAAAATTCTGAGAATGATTTGCCTTTAATCTCTCCTCTCCATCGTAATGATGATGTTCAAACACTAAGGATTTTTGTTTATCGATGTTTTTCCTCGTGTTAGAATTGAAGGGTGAACTGAAAGAAATGATGCAAAGAGATCAACCAAAGATATTCTCATTACTTTGAATCTTACTGAAATATTTTATGGAGGAATTAGATGATTTCTAAAATGGTTCTGAATGACTTTGCACTTTTTATTTGGATTGATTGAAATTTTCCCATTTTTATGTATTCTCCTTTTGCAAAATACTGGTTTTAGAGAAACAATACAGTCCCCAAAATCATACCAATTGTATCATTTTTTTTAACCAAAAATTCACAAATTATATTTTCTTTTCAAGGCCAACTCATTTTGTTGCTTTTTTTTTTTTTTCTTGTTCAGCAGTGTTTTATAATTTGTTATGATACATAATAGCAAAAAAAAAAAAGGAAAGATTAAATATCACTGCGAAACATTTGATAGTGTCAAAACAAAATATATCATATGGTTCTCTACAACAATTTTTTTTGATACTGCTTCTGTGGGAAATATTAATATGACATTTTAAATTAGAAGTATAATAAATGCTGTGCATCACTTTTCCTGTATGCTTTTATTTTCTAATTTCTCAGACTTGAACATGATATAGAATACCAATAAACAAGCAGTTATTGCTTTCTCTTTGTTCCACTGAGTTTAGTTTACGTATAGGTTGCTGTTTCATGATTTCTTGGTCTTCTTGGTTGACTGAGAATAGAAATCAATCTCTTGGGTAGGGTTTAATCTTCCTGTTTGTGGTCTTGAGGGTGACCACTGGGATTAGTAGGGTGACTGTGAGGTAAATTGAAGGAATTAAGTTCTTACTATTTAACTGAGACTTACATTAGTAATGTTATTCATTTCAATGAATGCTAGTCCAGATTGCATGTTCCTGCAACATGAGTTTAGGAGAAAGGCATTTGCTGATGTCAGTTATAGAGAATAGGATCATTTAGGCATTTTAGTACTATGTTGCAAGAAGAGGACTACAATTATTTTCCTAAAAAATAAAGATGAAGTAATTTGAAGATTCCTTTTTCTTTCTTCTTATATCAAAAGCTTACTTATGAATTGTAAACAATTTCTGGACACTGTCTGATCTCTGTTACTGGCTTTGAGTCAGTACTTAGCAACTCTGGAAGGCAAGCAGAACAAATGTACCTACTTTGCATAGTCTACATGACTGCACACGCAAAAAGGCACTGGAAAATCTAGATACTGTACTCATTCTATAACCCCTGGTTTGCTGGAATTTAATTTTGTGGCATATTTTCTTTCTTTCTCTCTAAAGAGTCCAGGACAAGGAGTATTTCTTAGGGATTCACTTAACTATTCACAGCAAAATCAGGAAATCACTGCAAATTAATTTTTATTCTTTCATAAAATTTCAGTGTAATTTAAAGCATTGTTTTTCCTGCTTGAACTGAATTTTGAGCATTGGTTATGTATGCAAAAATGAGTGGCTGATATCAGACTTTTTTTGCTGGACCACTAGAAATAGAAAAATATGCCTTATGAAAAGTATAATTAGAATGATTTGTGAACAAGGCAAAATTTCTGAAGATGTCTCCTGATAAAAGAGGCAAAATATTATTGAACCTACTATGGCTGAGATTAATGATAGGAAGAATTTACATCAACAAGGATTTAGCCTGTGGTGATTGATCTTCACTTGGACAGCAATTAATATAATTGTCTGCAAATATGCTAGGTCCAAATAACTGGCAAGATGGTCTTGTTGAGGATTTTTCTTCAGCCAAAGGAAAGAATGAGGAGGGGAAAGAGATGGAGAGAGAATCCCAGATCAAAGAGTGATAGGGCTCTGGGGCTGAAACTGATTCCAGTATGTTATAAAGAGGTTATGGTGTTACCAAATACATAGAAGGCAGAGCTGAATAGAGACTGAAAGGATGCAGTGTGTAAGCTGCAGAGATGGAGGAGAAAGAGAGGCAGGATAACATAACCCAAGCCCTTCCCTATGAGAGTATGTGTGTCAGCTCTACAGAGGCCAAGGATGTTCTCAATGAGCTTGGGTGTCTCTTCCTTTTAGTGAAGCTCTTACAAGGGCAGTCCTGAAAGCTGCCTTATTTTTCCCTTGTATAGTCCTGATGGTCAAGGACAAGGTTGAAGTTGAGGATGTAAAATCACTAGTAGTATTTAGTAATACATATTTGTTTTAATTCTGGCTATCATGGGATGTTATTACTAAGGCTCATAAATTGGAAATTCTGAGCCTGGGAACTCCTTGTTCCCTTAGAAATTCTGAAAGGCAAACCCATAATTTGGGTTCTCAAGGCCCAGTGCTTTTCTTGGTTATGTATGTGCTAATGACATCATGAAGATGTTTGAATGTAACTTGGAAGGAAATTTGGCTATTAACTCGTGCTTGTGCCTATCCTATGGTGATGAGTTGCAAGTAAAGCAAGGATGTGATCTACATTTACTACTTAATTGTTTCAGAGAGATGTACAACTTGAAGAATCAACACTGATGGTGAGCTATCTTTCTCTGTGCAAGCATTGGTTTGTCTTAGTGGTATGATGCATAGTTCTGATGGAAATGAAGATGAGATTAAATAGCACAGTTTTTCAGCTTCCATTCTGAATGCCATGCACTTTTCTGGACATGATACAGATGAGAGTATAGATCTTGTGCAAGCTTTAAAAAAAATGTTTCTTAAATGGTCTTCATCTTGATAGCTTTAAGGGGCTTTCCTAGATCAAGATGAAGATTTCTGAAGTGTTTGACTTATGAAGCAATTTCAAAATATAGAAAGTACTGTAAATTATTGTGGTGCAAGAAGAGGAATTACCTTGTTAGTCAGTCATTCAATTTAATTTTAATTTTACTGATGGATTAATGTTGAAAACAACCCTAGTTAATTTTTGTATGTGTCAGTGTTCCTGTAAAATGCTGATGTGGGTTTCCCTTAGTACCTACTGATTTGGATGAGATCATGGTTGGATGTCCAAAAGTGATATCTGTATTGCATTTTAATGATATGAAGAAGAGGAAGGGAATCCCAACTATATAATTTTCCATACTTGGCAGAACCCATAATGTTTTTGAAAGAGCTGGTTTGAACAGAGCTTCTTGAACTGTCTTTATATGAGCAGAACTAGTTTTCCTCCCAAAAGGCTGCAGACAGTGTAGGATACCATGTTTACAGGGTATTGAAAACTGTTTCACTACCAGAAGAGGGTCTCTCATAAACCTGACCCTGCACCATTGTCCAGACCAAATAAACCAGAGATTATTCCAAGGCTGTGCCTTCCAGTTAGCTTCCAGAATAACTGTGACCTGGGTACCAAGGAAGGAATGGGCCAAAGCAGATGGGTTGCTTCAGCCTGCAAGGAGCATCCTTGTTCCTGGCAGAGTTTTGTTCCCAGAAAGCAAAATGCCAGCAGAACATTCCTTCTTGTCTCTTTGGCTATAGCTTGGTCTTAACTGCCTCAGAAGTAAAAGTTTTTAAGATCATGATAGTTTGCAGACTTATATTTTCCCTACATATTCTGTTGTATGCACAAAGAAGAAATAAAATATGTATTTGGTTTATTTTTATTTGCTGCTTAAGGAAAGTGGAATGTGTGTGTGTAACCTAAATTTAGACTGACTCTGATATAATGGCCAATGATCTTATTTCTAATGTCAAAGTGTTAAGAACCCTTTTTTTCATAAAACATTTCCTTTATTTTCAGTCAATATGAATGACAAGCTTCTCACTCAATTGGCTTTTTTGTGCAGTAAATCACAGGTAGGTACCCAATTGCAAATTTGCTACATGGCTTATTGTTGCTTCTCACATAAGTTAATGTCAAGCACATAAAATTCTTTTCAAAGTTCTCTCATATAAGCCTAGATTGAATACAGTAAGAGATAAACAGTAGACAAGGAAACCTGGGACATTCTGGGCCCTGTGTTTCTTCCAGCTACACTGTGATCTAGTTACTGAATGAACCGGTTCACCCAGGGAGTAGCACATGTTGAAATGGGTAAGGATTTAAAAATCTAGGCTATACTTCTTTTCAGTTATTTTTCTGTTTAATTTCATTTGAACTTGTTAACTTCAAGATTAGCAGAAAAACAACTGATATCATTATTATATAGTTCCATGGCTTGTAAGTCACAGGATGTTTTCCAAACCTATTTTACGTTGCTTTTAATGAAACAATGAAAATGTTTTGGTTTAGATATACTAGAAAGTATAAGGGATAAAGAAAATTGATCCAATCTTTTTAATGGGAGAAGAGAAGTTATTTTCTTCCTAGTTTCTTATTACTCTACTGCTTTATTTCCTGACAGCATTGCATTAATGTTAAGCACTGGTCCCCAGCACCAAGTGGCAATTTATCATCTTTCTTGGCAGGCTTCCTGCTTCATCCTGCACCTGCCTTCTTGAAAGAAAACAAGACATCAGATACTTATTCAAATAATGCAATAGCTGATCAGCAGAGTATCTACACAATGGTAAGTTATCCATGATAAAAGGACAACTTTTTCATGCATTATATGTGACATATGTGTCCTTTCTCTTAAGATTTATGACATTCATGACGGTTAGTATTGTTACTATAATCAAATCTTTTACAGCCTGGCTGCAAAGGTTCAACTTATTGTCAATAGATTTCTATATAAGAGTCAATCAAGCAATTTCATAAATACTTTGAAACACCTGCACTCTCCTTGAAAGTGTAGAAATAGCAATATCATGGTCTCATCTTTCAAGTCATGAAGCTACTATGTCATAGAAATTCCTTATAGGCAAAAAAAAAAAGTGGAAGAGTCACATCTACATGTTCATTTGCATTAGTTCATATGATGCATAAATCTGTTACATGTCTGTTTGACTATATGTGAATGTGTGTATTTAGATATTTATTCACACCCACGTGTGTATACATATTAACTTTCTGAAACATAGATTATAACCTTAATGCACAAAGAAGAAATCAAATGAAAGCCATGTCTGTGAGTCAGGATGTGAAGAGAATGGTAAGAACTATTCATAAAGAGGATATTTAAAATCTTATTCACAAATATGAAAGGAAGGGTCACATTGTTTACCAGGAATTTGCATTTTACAAGCCTCACTGGAAGCAAAATGCATAACTGCTAGGAAGCAGGATGTCATGTTCCTGCTGGCATGAGAGGTGAGTCCTTTGGTTAAGGCTTCAGCCTGAGGTGTGGAAACCAGTTCTTTGCAGTGCTACCAATCCACTGCAACTGCCTTCTAGCTTCTCTGAGTTTCACTTCCCAGCTGTAAAATGGTTAATCATAGCCCTTCTCTGTGCACTGTTTGTATAAGTAGTTATCAAAGATACACACAGGCACCAGTCAGCTTCCTGTATTTGACCCCAAGCATTTAAAATATTAGAACAATACAGTTGCATATGGCAGCATGGTGATTGATAAAGCCAATTTATGTTCCATTGAGGAATATTGTATTAACTGTGGCTATTAAGAAACCACATGAACAACTCATTGTGTTAGGAGCTGTAACTAAATATAATTCCTGCTTGCAAGCTCTGAGTACAATGAGAAAAGCAAATAGGAGGTAGAAACATTCAGCAAAAATGGAGCAATTAAGAGAAAAGTGACAAAAGTATGAACATATATAGACAAGCAGTGCATAGATAGAGCCTCCTGACCTTTTAAAATATCTTAATATAAATGATAAGAAGGAAATGAGATAAAAATGTCACCTCAGAGAATTCTCTCTTTGCCATAAATTTGCCAGAAGGAGAAAGACATATGGATCCTGATGGAAAAAAAAGTCTTAATTGTATGGAGGAGGCAGGGGAAGGGGTACTTTGTGAATGTACCTTGTTCTTTGAAGAGTTACTGTGCAGAGCTGCTCAAATCGTTAAAAGACCAAACGCTTCTTCCAGATACCCACCTCAAAGCAGGAACTTGAACTCAGGAATCCTGTGCCAGGCAAAATGCCCTGTGCTTGCCCATTTTCCTCTTGTCAAAGCTATTGCAGTCATGCATAAAGCTTTTGAATGTGGCTACAGAGAAGAACCATCATGGTGACAACAAAGTATTTTAAGGCAAGCTGTTTACTTAAAGCTCATGTTGTGAAAGATTTTAGCTCAGAATGTCACATTTGCCTACTGAAATAACATCTGCAAGAGCCATTTGATCCAGAGGCTAAATCTGGTTTCTGTCTTCTCTGAAAGAATTCTTCGTATTGATAATTCTTAATAGGAATTTGCATTTATTCATAACCTGGTCTTCAGCTAAGTTTATGTTTTATTTTCAGCCCATGCAAAGGGAATATTTGCTAATTTTCTACAAAACTAATTCTATAACTATCACACAAAAGACTTTCTAATTTGTCCTGGTAGCTGCAGCACAAGAATTAGAAATACCTGCTGCTTTCTGAAGATCTGCAGACCTGGTTCTGCATTTATCCACAGATTTAGGAGAGGCTGCCTGTATACTTGGAAGGCTTCTTGGAAGACTTTTCCCTGTTATAGTGCTTGCAGTGGTGCAAGTTGCTGTGCCAAAAGGCTGGTGGAGAGCAGTCTTGTTGCAGTATGAGAGCTTTGCTGATATATTGAATATGAGCCTCTTTGTTGCTACTCAGTTTTGACTGGCAAATTGGTTTTCATTCTCCCTGACTGGAAAGATGAATTCTGCTGCATTAATGTTACCATGATGTTTGACAGAGGCCACCCTTCCTGCCAGGAGTGTAGAAAAAAAGAGAGAAAACTAAAGCGTACTTGTCACAGTGGCAATGCTCTTACCTTATGAAACCATCTTTTAAAAAGAGGCAGGGACAAGTATTGTGGGTTCCTGGAAGCTGACAGGCAGTATCAGTGTAGTACTGAAACAGTACTACCAAAGTTCATAGGTCTCCTGAGAGGTAATGTTTTTTGGGGTTTTTTGTGTTTTGTTTTGATTTGGGTTTTTTTAAATGTTCTCCTATTCTTACTATAGCACTGGTGTGCAGCTCAGTAGAGATGAACGAGTTTGGTAGCAAAGGCTTTCTGCAGCATATCACCCCTCTCACGTAAGCCAGAGTCTTCCACTCCTCATAGCGTGACCTGGGTCTGTGTAGCTGTTGCAAGCACTGTACAGCTGAGGGGGGCCTGGAGAATTGGTCCTAGCTGTTGAATCTCATAATTTAAATGGGGAAAACTACTGGAAATACTCTCTTTTTTTTCATACCATATATGTGGTTATTTGATTTCTCAGATTTTCTTATGTGTTTGGATACCCTAATTTTCATAATGAGCCCTCATGTGCAACTGCTTACTAAATACCAACCTTAATGCTTGTGACCTAGAAGCTTTGTTCAGTAGCAACAAAGGCAGAAAAAATGCATAAGGCTTTGTGTATCTGGTTGCTTGGGCAAGTTGCCTTACTTAGCAAATGCAGGGATATTAAATTTCTATTCAGATGATTAAAAAAGAGCTTCTTCATGTTTTACATCATGACTTGTTCTGTTTACAGTACATTAGGTGTTTACTACAGTGATATAAAAATGGCACCTTCTCCATCTTCTCCTCTTCTCCTTTGTAACAACTGTTTCTTCAGAAGAACCTGCCCATTATCTGTGTCTCCAACAACATCAACAAGATTGCTTTTTTCTTTCCTTTTTTTTTTTTTAAAAAAAAAAAAGTAATCTGTATGCTTGCCTTTATTTGGTTAAGTTTTGATTTCTGAAGGTAACAGCTAGCATCAGGTTTCTCACACTGCTCCTTCTATTTCTTCTTTTCAATTGAAACAGTGTGCTGTGTCAGCAAAACCCACAGCTCACTGCCATGCTTTCTTTTGTGTGCAGTTGTTTGACACATAAAACTAGCAGCTGCTCTTAAAGGACCCTGCAAATTAACCGTATTAAAGACACAAAACATGAAGGGGTTCTTTTTCATGATGACGAGAAGCTTTCTTAACTACATTTAATTCAGGGGTAAATCTTTACTACCATAATTAAAAAGACGAGTGAAATAAGAGCGTGTTTTACATACAATAGGATTGCTAACACTGAGAAGATGGGATGAGATGGGATCAGAATAGCCCGTGGAGGGGTTATAGGCTCAGTTCTTCCAACAATTATCTTGACACCTGAGCTGTAGCTGTGTTTAGAGTGTAAGACAGTGTCCTCTGCCTGCTGTCACTGCAGATGTTTGTGTTGTTTTCCATTCATATGCCTGAGTGTCAAGGGTGTGAGAGCCTTTGATAAGAATTTGATGATGCTGAAAACAGTCTTGCATCCCTTGGGGCACTCCTGCTTTTCAGCGAAGTCACACAGGACCTGTGGGTCTGCATGGTCTATAAGCTGATACAATCTATGCAATGCACTAGATATAAAAGACTGAAATAGAGCCCAGCAATGAGCACTTGAAAAACTACTTTGTTGGGGGGTTTTTTTTGCCAAATTTTAGGCAAAAGTGGGAGAGGTAACCTTAAGTTATTTTACTAATTTTGGGTGTGAGAACTGTTGTATTTGTCCGAGGAGAAAACAAAGACCCTAAATGATGAGCCAGACAGGGCCTATCTATTGGGATGATTTTTATTTCATTTTTTAACACAAAATGCTAATTTTTACACTCAAGTTTCTGTGAGAAAAAAATTACCCTGGTTTAAGTCAGTGCCGTCCACTTTGTGTTTCAAGGGCATTTATACTTCACAGAGGAGATCACAACAGTCTGTGGTCAGTGAGACAAGCAAGCACAGCCAGAGGAAAGGAAGCTATCTGAAGATAATTTTGCAGAAGAGAAATGTCAAACCCAGATCACAAGTACCAGAACATCAGACTACTACTGTAAAGTTATGGTTGTCCATTCCCACTGCAAAAGCTTCCCACTGTGATAGCACCTAGGCTTCTTCTCTGTGCTTGGTCCTGAATTGGTGAGATGGTGAGAACTTCCTGTAGTCTAAAAGAAAAAGAGCCACAGGTTCCTAAAAACTTACTGAGGACTTGACTATTGCAAATCTCTTTTATCCTGGAGATACTCATGTTTTATTGCTTCAGTGGGCAGTAGGACCAAGCTTCAAAGAAGATAAACTGTGTCATGTTGTTAGAACCACAGATATGTCCACTAACAAGTTGTAAATGGGCTTAAGGTAAGTGACCTTCCTTGAGTAATTCCAAATCAATATGAAAGTTTTTGTAACTATTACAGATTTTGAGTGGAAATGGAAGAATGAAGATAATTCATTACTGTATTGTGCACTTTTTTTTTAAGAAAGTGTACCCCACCCCCACCCCCCAGCATTAAAGCCTAAGGAGGATGAAAGCCTTGTGCTATGTTTCTTAAGAATGCTTAAAAAATGTTAAAGATCCATAATAATTTTTTAAAATGTGTATGAGAGTTAGTTTGTCCCTGTTATATTGTTCTTCTGGAGAAGATATTCTGTCATTTCACTTTATGAACTGGACCAATAAATCTGACAAATATTTACTGGTCCAGTGTTTTATCAGACACCAGAGAACTTAAGGGGTTTAGTTCCTCAGGCTCCCAGCAACCTCTCATTTTAATTTGTATGAAACATTCATCTTTCATCAGAAGTGCATAAAGTAGTTTGTTAATTTGTAATAGGAGATTTTTCTCAACTGAAATGTTTGATTTGGCTTTGTCATATAAATGATGCCAACCATACAGCTTTCAACTGGAAAATGCCTACCAAAGGTTTGTTTCATGAGTGGAGCTTGCAAGTACTGGGCAAAGCTGAAATGTTTATTATAAAGGAAGTTACATTTGCAAGGGAAAGAGGAAAAATGGTAAACCTCTTTTAAGACTCCAGCAAAACTTCTCTGCTGGTAGTATAAGCAGCGTCAACCCAGTTAAGACAGGAGGAATATGTATGTCTGGGCAGACCCTAAAGGACTGACAACCTTAATCCACTGAAACTGGAAAGCAGTGGAATTTAGAGCTATAGTAACTTCCACATGAATATCCAAGTGTAGCCTATAAAAAAACCTTTAAGATGTTTCAGGGAGAGTTCATTGGTCTGGAAGGCACTGGAGGTATGGAACAAGAAGAAACTGGATTAAACTGTAAGTAGGTGCAGATACTCTAAGTCATCAGAGCTCCATTGAACTTGTCAAGTGACCTGTTATCATTAAGCAGGGCAAAGAAAGTTTTTGATTTAGTCTGAGCATGATGTGTATATCAGGTGATGGTCAGAGACATGAGAGCAACACATTAGATCTGGACCCTAAAAATATCTGCTTGTTCATTTTCCACAAAGATCTGAGAGGATCCTGCCTTCCTATCCCAAACAGGCATGCTAGTCAGTGTTTAAAGCTCAAGCAGTCCCTAAAAACAGTTGTGTGTTGGGATATAAAAGTTTTAAATCCTAGTTCCTTTTTCTGGTTAAGAACAGTGTACTGATGTTGGGGTTTTTTTGTTTCTCACTGGTGAAATTGCAGAAAGAATGAGTGATATATAGGCTTGGCCTCTTCCAGAAGTGACAAAAATCAACAGGAGTTTTTCCTTTGCCTTCAGAGGCCTTTTATCTGGGCAGTTGTACTATTTAGCAAATGGTATAGAAATGAAAAAAAAAAAGAAAATCAAAGAAATGAACACGAAATTAAAAGTTTAGATTGGCTTTGGCACTGAAGTGACACTGCAGATCGCAAACCAGATGATCAACTGGAATGTCAACATTGAATCAATCTGCAAATCTGAAAATATTTGGTGAAAGTGTTTGTGAGTAGATTTGAATAATTTATAAGTTCAATGATTTCACAGTTTGTCCACAGTGATCCAAGTAGAAATACTGGTGAAATTCATCACATACATTGCTAGCTGCAGGTTATTCTTTCAGTAACTTTAAATGAGGCCAGCCACTGTCTAGTGTTTTAATTTAGTAATGGAAAAAAAAACGCAGGAGCCCTCCGGTGGTCAAAATACACCTTTCAAGCTAACTCCTATTCCCTTTAATGCTAAGTAATTTAGCTGATAAAAAGCTTCATTCTATTTAGTATGTTAGTTGCAAGCTATTTTAAAGTTATTTTTAATTATTAACACTTCTGTCATCCTGCAACTATGGCTAAGTTAAGCCAGTTGTTTTGAAAATTTCCACATCGAAATCAAGAAAAGCTATCAGCTCTCAGGAGGAACAGAAGTTGCCTTTGATAAAGGCAGTTCCTCAAGAGGACAGGCAGGTAGGTGTTACATGCTGTCCTTAAGGGTGAAGGCACTTGAGCTCCCTAGGTGAGGTCTCCCTCATATGGCTTTCACTGTAGAAACTAAGGGGAAATGGGGATGAAAGGGAAGATGACATGATTTTCAAATTCTTACCGTTTTTACAAGTGTTAGCAAAAATTCACAGGATCCCTGACTAATCCACATATTTAAGTAAATTTACTTCTTTTACAGTTGGAGTTAGTTTGTGTTGTGTAAATGACTAATCCACTACCATTGAACACAAATAGAGTGAATGCTGTCTAACTTGGCAGCAGCAGGAAAGCAGCTGTAGGCCAGGGAGTCTTCAGTGATAAAACCATTGAAAGAAAAAAGTTGTGATTAGACTTATCAGAGAGAAAATCATGAGCATGTTATGGTTTTGAAACAAAACCAACAAATACATTGACTGATCTCAAAAAAACTCCTAGGTAATAGCAGTTGTTCTCTACCTCCAGCACTGAAGGCCAACTCACGTCAAAATCTCAGAAACCCACAGAGAGGGGCTCAGTTCTCAGCTTGGTGTGCTAGGCAAGCATGGATAAATCATTTCATGCCTCTGGGTTTTACCTCACCCCAGGTCTCTCCTGTTTTGACCCTAAACCTTCAGAGTAAGGGCCTCCTCTCTTTGACATGCCTATTACTACCAGATAGATCAATTTGCTCTATCTTAATGTAGATAAATAGTGTTGATGCCTCAAGAGTTACAAGTTCTTGACTGGCTTTTCCCCAGTTGGGAAAGGTGCTGACGCTCCTTCCCTCATGATGGTCATTTCTGGTCAAGTCCAGAGGTACTTCAGATCTACTACTGGCACCTTTCAAACGACACGGAGGTACTCCATTCTTCCTTTGCCCTGAGCCTGAAGGAGAATAGGGAGCTCCAGCTTCCCCTGCATAATATCTCTGTGGGGTTTGCTCCATCAAACATCCTCAAAGCTTGCTCAACACTATCAGCAGAGGCAAGAGTGGAGAGAATGAGCTGTGTCACAGAGGGAGTGGGCCTCTCAGGGTCAGTTCCTGCCTTTGTCTGAGGGGATTCAACCCCACATCCTCCATAACAGGCTCCCACATTACAGCTACTGGCCCTTATAACCTGTTGAAGCTGTACCTCTGTGCAAGACAGAAATCACAACATACCAGGCAAAAAAGTGAGCAAAGGGAGAGTATGAGTGTGTCATTCCACGCTGAGGAGGAAGGAGATGTAAGTCTGGTTGCTGCCATCAGTCATTTTATCAACAATTGGTACAGGTATAACATACAATTCTAGGACTCTGCCAGGGTTATTTTTCATAACATTAGCAAATTACCTGTGTTAGAATTTCATGATAAATGGTTTCAGTGCTCATCGTGGGGGAATGCACAGCGGCACTGTGGTGTGACCTCCTGCTCCTTTCCCACTTCTGATTGTGGAAATTATTTACCAGAGTGACTTCATACTGAAAACCAGCCGAATTTGTCAATTGTATGGGAAAAGATATCAGAAACAGGTTGTTTTCTAGACTGCATTTTTCTTCTTCTGAAAATGTAAAAAAAAAATAATTTTGTGTGATCTGGTAAGAGTCTGCTTATGACCTGTTCACAGTGTGTTAACACTGGACATGTTCCCTTCAGCAAGTGCTGTACTATTCCACGTAATATTGAATTATTATAAATTCAAAGTTAGTTTCAATGTTAAATAGTTAATGGTAGTATGGCACTGGCATTTTCTATCTCTCAGGAGATGTTTGACTGGGTAAAATAAGGTGTTTGAATTAAGAAGAATCAGCAGTAAAAAGGCTAGCAGCTGTGACATCATGGACAAGTAATTGCATGTCCAAAATTCAGTATTAAGGATGTATATAGTGGGAAAAAAACCCCCACAGTATTTGAAGCCTCAGTGTCTCAGTAATGATGCAGATGTATCCACAAAGAGAGCATGTTTTGGACCAGCCCTGTAAGTTTAGCAGTGAGGGCAGAACTGCTGGAATCACGGTACTTTGTCACTTACACAAAATGGTAAAGGAGCACAGGAAGCAAGGACAGTCCTGGATGGCTCTGTGTAGGATCTGCAGGGTGCTCAGGAGGCATCTGTGCAGAACACCCTCTGCTCAGTTCCCATCAAGCCTTTCCAATCACAGTGAGTCTTATGGTTTCTTTCAAAGCAATGAAGTAGTTCCTATCCCTCAAATGCAGCAGAAGACCCTGAAAATTTTATAGAAAGCCACTAGTCAAGTTTTTCTTTTGCATGTGTTCAGTTTCTCTTGAACACTTATGCTTCAGTGAAGTGAATATCTTGTTATGTACATTTCTCATCCCTAGTATCTCCTATTAAACCTAAACACGTAGAGCAGCATTGTTGTCCACCTGCATGCAGCAGGGCTGAGTACCACACAGGTTTGCCTCAGTCTGTAGCCAGCTCCAGGCTCTAAAGTGAACCAGACCTGTGCTGCTTTAGCAGGTAATACAGGAAAGGAAGCAAAGGAGAGTGGCGTCCCTGTGCCTGTAGCTTATGATCTGCAAAATTTCACTGAAAATAACAATAACCAAATATTAGTGCATTGCCAGAAGCAGTCTTCAGTCTTCACCATCTCCTGTAGAGTTACCCAAAACTGTCTGAACTCTTTTTTCCCCTTATATAATTTTTACTGTACTACATTTAAATTCCTCTACTGAAAAGTCCCCAAATTCAGATGCAGTTGAGGTGAGGGGAATAAATTGAACTGACCCTTTTGAACTGTGTTAAAATTAGCTGAAGAAATGAGTTAATGTTTAGAGTTTCTTGATAAATAAGTTAATAAGCCTTGAGTAAGCACTGTTCAGATATGTCAGACATGTGAAGCTGACTTACTAAAGGAAGAATCCTGCATAGCAGCTGGCAAGTACATTGGATGGCAGCTCTGTCCTTGGAGAGAAGCAGGAGGTGAAGTGGATAAAGGGTGCTTATGCTAAATAAAAATAAAATTAAAGAAAAAAAAAAAAAAGTCAAAATCTGGTGGTTATAGGTAAGAACAGACACAGCTCAACCTGCTCTACATGCACCCAGAGATGCTCTGATGATAACAAAGGTTCCTCCTTGTAGTATCATATATTTTTTTAATGTGACCCTGTTCAAATTACCCTTTTCGAACTGACTGCTTAGCAGGGGCTGTCTAGGTAGGAAATGTGATCCTCTTTGTCACAGGGTCTGTCAATGTGTGAATGGAACTGCTAAATTGATTTACAGTGTTTTGCACAGCTACTTCTGGACATGCAAGGGTAGAGTTACAGAACAATTAGTGTGAAGACATCAGTGGTATTTTATTTATGAAAGGTCTATTCACATTCTGTAATTAGACCAATGTAACCACAATTATTTATGAGCTGTAGTTGGCAAAAAATATTCTCAAAAAGTTAATTACAGTAGCCAGTGACCAAGGAAATCCTGATCTGTAAATGTTTTGTAGCTAAACCAGCATTACTTAAATAGATGCTTTCATTAAGAAGTTTTTATAACCTCCCTACTTGCATTGGACGTGCTCAGAGAGCATATATAGAAGAGATGATGCTCTTCAGATGCAGAAGTGGAATATGTACATGCTCTTAGCCCCAAACAAGCTTAAAGACTCACTTAAGATGATTTCAGTTAACTCTTTTTCCTTTTCTTTGCCATGGAACAAGGGGCTGTACACATACTTTCAGCAAACACACTGTTTGTGTTATCTTAGTCTTCACAGATAAAGTCTTCATACCTTCTTCCTGATTCTTTGGGAAGTTTTGCCTCGCTGAAGGCCAAACAGTCAACTGTGATCTGAACATGAGCATTTTTAAGGTGCCCTAGTCTCAGATTAAGATTCAAATTATCATTTGTTTCCCTGAAATCCCGGAGAGTTTTCACATTCAGAAATACAGCACTTTTGCTTCCTTACATTCTTATGTGAATAAAGTGACTTGAATGTACAGCTTATTTAGCAGATGCTGGTACTTGCTGCTATTTATGTGTATGGTATTTAATTATTTTTTAAGAATTTTCAGAGTCGCTAAGTAAGCACTGGTATCTGTCCTCAATTGCCTGTACTGTAGGAAGGTAAAGGTCCTTTCTCTCAGTTTCAGGGGGTTTTTTAAGGCAAAAGGATTTTTCAGCCAAGACTCTTAACAGCAATATTTTCACTGTCTCTGTCAGCAGCAAGGCAAAATATAGAGTGAAAGCTGACCAAACTTGAGGGAAAGTGCTAATGGAAGAGAGGTGACTGAGCTGTTGTTTCCTTCAGGCTTGTATTTTGGTTTGAAGGATGTTATCCTCACATAGTTGGTTCAGATTTGATCTCAAATTAGGCTGTAGCTTGTGGTCCATCCATCCAGCTACCTCCTTGCAGACAGGTTGTTGTGTCACATAGCCTGGATTTGAAGGCTTTGTGGGAGGGAGAGTCTGAGGCAAACCTACCCAAGCAGCTTGGCCTTCATCACTGGGGATGAAACAAGAGTGAGGCGCACAAAAATTTATGCCAAGTGATGGCAGCCAACAGGAATACCTTTTGAAATCAGCTTTCTACTGTGTGGGTAGAAGTGGTCCTTACTCCAAATACAGTCAGATTGCCTTGAATTTGCTTTCACAGCCCCTGTTGCCTTTTTAGTGGCTGGGGAGAGAAGTCATGGAGCCAGGCAGGCAGCATGCATTTGGTCATTGCTCTTGGGGCTGTCTCCCCATGGGGCAAGAGAATGGGAGACTTGTTGGGACATGAGGCAGTCCGAGCTGAACTTGCACTGTGTCTATCACCTTTGTTGGAGAAACTTTTGATAACATGCAAAAAGTGCCAGAGAAACCATCCAGATGAAAGGGGATTTTTTTTTATATAGTTTCCTTTTGCTTTCTTAGGTATATAAAAAACAAAAGGAAAAAAAAAATAGGCCTTTTAAAAGGCCTTTTAAATGCTAGAAATAGGTTTAAAAAAGTCAGTTATTCCGCTGATCTTCAAATCTTCTAACACTTTTATTGTCAAGTATTTCTTCAGGTATCTTTGGCATGATGTGGAAAACAAAGGTCACTATGGTAAAATAAGAGGTTGGCAACTTGTGTTGGTAAACTTGTTAATATTTAGAACATGATAAAAATCTCTCGTCTCTTGTTCAGTTTCATTTATTGTAACACTTTCTGAGAGGTTTGCATGAAAGTGAATCCACAGTGGACAACTGAGACACTTGCTTTACTGGACAATTATTTAAGACTCGGGATGGTACAGGTAAGCTTAAGGCCTTCTTAACCTTTATATATTGCATTTACGTTCTCACTGAAGCAGACCAGTCTGTATATCTAATAATAAACACTACTAATTCCCTTGATAAACTGCAGGTTTATCCCCTTGTTTCCAGTCCCTTTTCTTATCTGATCTCTACTCATGCATGGTGTTGGTTTTTTCCTCTGATCAATCAGTTTGCCTTTGTTATACATCTCAAGGGTTGCTGAATGAAGGTTGGTCTCAAATAGCACTTGCTTTTGAAGGTCTGATTGCTTGATTTAAGGACTTGAAAGCTCTTGGCTGGTTTATAATTCAATGATTGTTTGTTTTGGTTTTGGTTGGGTTTTTATTTGTTGTTGCTGTTTGGTTTTGTTTTGTTGGGGCTTTTTTTTTACCCCTCCAATATTACATGCATTTGTGTATGTTCTTTCTCTGGCTTTAAGTATAGTGATATATTTACATAGATGGTATATTTCATAAACACTGCCCACACAATGGGCAAAGTTGGATGAATTTTATAAGATACTGTATGTAGATTTGTGTATCTGTGTGTACTATCACAATTAGCAAATCACTCATGTCTGAGTATGTTCACTGAGTATGGGTTTTACTTTTTCTGTCTCTGAAAAGAAACATATGAATAGTTGCTGACATACAAACCTTCATAGCACCACATTATTACTATTAGTGAAAACCCCAAAACAATTAAAAGTCTAAAATTGAAAGCAACTGGAAACTTTACTAAGCAGTCAGGTGTTTCAGATATTGCCAACAACTTATTGTCCTAGCAGTTTTTATCTGGGCAATTTCCCATAGAAATTTGAATGAGAAGGGCTTATAAATTGCAGTAGCAGGCAGGAGTGGTAGTGATTTGGTAATTCAGCTTGGGATTGTCACTTCTTGCATCAAGTAAATGTGGAAAGATAATGGCAGTAGTTGTCCACAGAGATGTGGACAAATAGGGGTCAGGTCTGGTATTGGTGGTGGTGCTTGGAGGATGGGAAGCAATGGCAGATAAGAGGAAAAAAAAACCAAAAACAACTGTCAAGACTGGTAAAGTCACTTTGAAGTTGATGACAAAAACTTTGAACCTGATGTGGAAAGATATGATGGGGCAACAGAATAAAAAGAT
This sequence comes from Megaceryle maxima, assembly GCA_024605025.1. Lineage (NCBI taxonomy): Eukaryota > Metazoa > Chordata > Aves > Coraciiformes > Cerylidae > Megaceryle > Megaceryle maxima. The sequence goes on along the minus strand of JANHGN010022992.1, from coordinate 41,087 downwards.
TCTCTTATTTGCTGTAGGGATCATATGAATACTTCCCAACTTTGGCCTTTCTAATGTGTAAGGTGATGTAAGAGGTGTAATTTCACAGTCAGGGGACTTTAAAATTCTTCTCCTTTTCTGTCTGTTTGTATTTTCTTATGGCCTATTAGATGTAAATCACAGCAATATATTCTCTACTGTGTATAGGTTGGGCAGATGCAATGCGGGTTTAAGAAAGTTTACTTGAACCTAGAGACATCTACCTCATTTTAAGAGATCTGATCCTTATACATCCCTTTGAAAGTAGTCCAGTGTCCAACAATGCCCCTCTTTAATTCTGATCCATACATTTGCGTGTTTGCTGAGCAAATTGATATAATTTTTCTACTTATAATATTTTCACAACTGTCAAGCTGCATAAACTGTTTCTGAATCCGGTGCAACTGCTGTGAAAATGGGAGAAGAATTCAGACTCTTAGGCAAGTATATGAAACTTAATTATTATCCTGATTTAATGAAGGTTACTGCAAATCTGATTATAATAATACTGAATTACAGGAATGGTACCTCTGAAAACACATATTAACAATGCAGGTCCATGGTCATTGTGTCCTGTTGTACCCTAGTTTTTATGCTGAGACTGACAATGCAATTGTATGACTATGTGGGTATAGTTTTCATTGTGATTAAACAAACTCTTGTTGGATCTTTTTGACATTCAGCTGTGGCTGAAGATGTTAAAGCAAAAGTAAATGTACTAATCATTGGTAACAAAGCAGCCTAATCCACACTGACCTACAATTTGTTTAGGTTCCTTTGGGGCAACAAAGAGATTAAAGTATATAAAAAAGAAGAGGTAAACAGTGGGTCAGAGATTAGAAGTGAAAAAGGAAAAGGCTGGCTTCCCCCAGACCACACACTGATAGTGGACCTCTGGTCAGTGATTGTTAGAAAATGTTTCATGTTTCATTTTCCTCCAGAACCTTAGAAACAGAAGGTTTGATTGGCACTTGTCATGGCTGATAGAGAGACGAAGATGCTTTGGTAAAAAGGAGAGGGAGGCAGCCGTGTCAAAAGGAAAAGTAGTCAAAGGATGATTCCTCCTTTCTGTGGTTTTGTCTCTTTCTAAATTATTCAAATCTGGGTGGCATCTTAGGATAACTGGCATTTTGACACAGCTTAAAGGATTGTCTCACTAACTCTATTGAACTAAAGCTGCCATCCTTTAAAAAAAAAATTATAAAGAGGCAGATCTTCTATAATCTGATATGTATACAAACCAAAGGCAGCTTGATGCAGGCATCTTAAATATTTGGGTGGGGGTGGGGGAAGAGGACAGCAATTTTATACATATTGTGACTTTCTTCTGCATCCATCTGCAAGAATGTTACTTATTGGTTTAAAAAGGCTTTTATTTGATTTTATTTAGAATATCCATAGTTGTTTGCAATGCATCTGGTGGTTACAAATCCCAGTCAGGCCAGCTGGATTAGAATCAAGAAACATAGGGAATTTTCTCAGTTGAAAAAAGATACCTCACCAACAGGGAATCTCCTCTATTGATGGTCATCCTGATTATGGATTTTTCTTTTAGGGGCAATTTTCTTTCTTTCTTTCTTTTCAGAAAGGGACCGTGTCCCCTCTTAGCACTTTGTCTGAACCATGCTGGCTGGTGTAAATGGGCTCCCCAGGGTTAGAAGCTCCTGTCATTCTAAGCTGCCATTTTATGCTTTGGTGTCCTCTTCACTTAACCATAACCAAAGCCAAATCCTGCTCACTTTATTCACAGGAATCACCCACTGAAATAAATAATTGCATAAATTTAGCAGGATTAGATGTCCAGTGGCATTCTGCACTTCTTATTAAAATCATTCAGCAAAGCCCATGCTTTCCACGCAGTGACAACCATTGCAATTGGCTGTAGTTAGTGGGAAAAATATCATCTTGGTCCCTGTATTGATGTGTTTGCTTTGAGCTTCTAGCAAGCTAATTATGAGCCTTCATTGTGTGGCTCAGTTTTTAAATTCCTAGTGAAGAAAGTCTTTGGTTTTCTGAAAAGGCCAGCTACTACATTGGACAGACTCCTTACACGTAGGGTGCCTAGGGGGTTTCAGAGGTCCTTCATCCCTGCCCAACAATGGCCATCAAGCTGAAGAATTCTTAATGGACTAATTGAAGCATCAAATGAAACTAACTGGTTAAGCACAACTTTTTATGATAAAAGGCTGAACTCTAGACAGAGTTTGCTGATTTTTTTTTTTCTTTCCCCTAGCAGCCAGTTTAGTTCATAAAATGATTCTTCCAGACTTTTATGAACAGGGTGTACACATTCACTATTTGAATAACACAGACCAAGATAGTTGTGCAAAGTTTCTGAGGAGAGAGCTGAAATGAGAGTACTCCCAGCACTGAGAACATGAGGTAAGCACCTTTTCACTTGACATCAGAAGTAGAAAAACTCAGTGCTTTGAACAATTATATTGTGTTTTTCTTAACTGCTCACCAGGGAAAGGCCAAGAGAGATGCACACCTAGTCTTTAATCTTTTTTTTTTTTTTTCCTGATTTGGAAGAAAAATCTTATTGTTCATACTTTTATGTACAATTTACCTTTTTTCATCTAGCATTATAAGAACCAGCTGAAGATTTACATGAAGAGAAAGATAGCTTCTTCACTGGAGGTGGGATTTCTCAACTCTGCATAAGGCCTGCATGAGACTTTTAATGGGAACTTCATTAGACCTCCCAGCCTGGATTACAGAAACCCCCAAAATGTGGAACAGTGATAGGAAGAAGAGGAGGAAGAAGCACAAGTCTTACATGTTAACTCAAAACTAAAGAAGGCTCAGGTCACCTTTGCCAATGTACTGAAAATACAACTGTCTCTGGCTTCCAAGACAGGGAATTTTTATGTCTAAGCTTGTGTTTGACTCCAGAGATCAAACAGGAAGAGGGTAGCTGCACCATTACAAACAAGTCCCTGCCCCCACAGTTTTCTATTATGTTGCCATACTTCAGAAATGTTTGTGATATCAAATAATCCTTAATCAGCAGGAATACACTTATGAAGATAATGTCCCTGTAAAGTGATATCTTTCATGATAGCAGAAGACAGACGGGAGGGTCTATTTTCCAAACTAAATAATACACTCAAAACCTGAGCAAGCCTTTCCATTTACACAATTTCTGTGTTTGAAATAACCAAATTGTCATGTGCAATTGTCCAGAAGAAATTCTGAATCTGCACCAGTGACATGCATGAAAGTTACAATTTTTTGCGTGTGCAGTTTAAGGTGCTCTGCTGTATAAATGCCACCCAAAGAGTTTACAAATGCACTGTTTCATCTGATTAGAACTAAAAACATCCTGGTTGATGTCACCATGTGATTGGCAAATAAGGCTTACATCCTGTAACACATAAGTTTTCACAAGCTCTGCTATTAGATCCCAGATTTAAATTAGACAGCAATAAATAAAGCAAAATGCTGACCTACCAAAATTTTCTAAACTGAAATTATTTGTACAGATTGCTGCATTCAGGGGCCTTAAAGTGCTGACTGTATAATCTGTATTTCCCTCAAACTGTAAAATTATCTTCCTTTTATGGATCCATCATGGTAGTATTGAACCATTAGATAGATCATACTACACTTGTCAGCCAGCCTTCCCGGCTCATAAGGACTGTAAAGCATATTAAGCAGACAATAACAGTACCCTTCAGGATGATTAGGTTGTCATATTTTCCAGATGAATAATGTGATTTGCTCTTGTATCCCACAGGCAGCAGAGAGCTTCTTTGAAACTCAGGTCCTTGAGTACTCTACTTGCAGAGGGTAGTGCCAGGGACATTTCTTCCTCCTCTGCCTCCTCCTAGTTTTCTTCTCCAGTTCTCACAGTGTGGTACCTATGAAAGTCAGCACAGATACCAGGTCTTCATCCAGCCACGCTTCATTCCATGGTGCCAGTTCCTGGAAAGAGTCTGAAATGTGCTGGCAGCCTGCACCGACACAAATCGGAGTGAAAGGAGAGTGGTTCAAACATCTAATGGACTTAATCCTGACTTCTTGCCCTTTCAGGATAACAACTGAATTTCAAGGGCAGTGCAAACTAACACACAATTACTACGAACAGTTTGACAAAGTTAAAACCTCCATCATACTGAAGCTGGTGGCAAATAAAAATCTCTCAAGAGGCTAGAAAGGTGAAAGACAAATTTCTTTGGTGAGTGTTTCAAACTACCCAGCAATCTACAGCCTGGCCAGAGCAGTCTCTGCCCTCCTGGCCTTGGCAGCCTGATTTCCTTGCTGCATATGCCAAGGCCTAGGTGGCTCTGGAGCTGGTTTTGTGCCATGCAGGGAAAATTGCCTCTGGGTCCTGTAGGTGTTAAATTTATCTTAAGCGAGACCAAACTCATATCCAGCAGTTTCCTGTTCAGAGTCAGTAAGAATTTCAGTGGCCAATTTCAAGTGTATCATCCTTAAATTTACCTCTTCCAGTAGACGATCCCTTTATTTGGTTGTATCTGTACAAGAAACAAACAAACAAACAAAAATATGTGTTCCCTGTTGCTTCTTTGGCAACTCTCTCCCAAGGTGATGAGTGAATGATAAGGTATCACTGACTTCAGGCCTCTTCCTCCTGTGTCACATGTACTATGTCTGTGGTGCAAAGTCATAATCTGTTTTAATGGGTCAATTTTATACTTGGCAGTGTTATGTCATGTAAGGTGATGATCATCTGGGCCATTTTTTTTTCCTGCATCAGGTCTTTTTTATCCTCTTCCAGGTGGCATTAAGCCAGCATGAGGACACCAGTGTCACATAACTCCATGTTGTATGTTTCTGGCTGCCTTGACAGAAATACAGCTGCATGTCCACACCTGGTTTGGATCCCTTTTGTAGAGCTGGGGATCTGCTACAGCATGTTCTGTTGTTAAAGATCATGGTGGTGTCACATAAATCTTTTGAGGTGTCAGCATCAATTTGAGCTTTTCCACTACTGCAGGGATATGCATGTGTGCAAATGAGCGATGTGGTTTCTTGCCCTGTTGTCAGCTGTGCATGTTGTGCCAGTGCTCCTCTTCTGGGTTGGGGCAGCCTCCTCTGAACTGCTGCTGACAGCTCTTAACAGCACAGGCAGCAGCCCCATAGTCACTTGCTGTCGGCAAGATTCATGCTGAAAGTGCCAACAAAGCAAATTATATGCTATTGTATAATCATGCTACAATCATTTCTGTAGAAAATGTGCCTTTAATAAGTGCACTGTAAGAAGTTCCCTTCTCTTTTGTGTTTAGCATAATGAACCTTCAGACAGCATTTTAAAGAAAGCATAGCAGTCACTAAACTCCTATTTCTGTGTTTATTTATCCAGCAATTTACATTAAGTAACAAGTATAATTAGCTTTTCTGGATAAACACTAAGAAAACTGGGAGTATTTTAAAAACATAACAGGGCACCCTGCAGTGGTTATCTGTTTTCAGTGCTTTATTCAGAAAAAGATATTCCCAGATGCCACAGATTCTCCTGTTTGGCACTGCTTAATAGCTGGTATGTCAAGACCCTTGCTGAGCCTTGTCTGCAGGCTGGTGGCAGCCCTCAGGAGTCATTAAGGAGTCTTATCTACCAGAGGATTTAAAAGTGTGCAGCTATATAGTTTGGTCAAATTAGCACTTACTAATAGTCTAATCAAAGCAAGGCAACTGGGCCGTGACTCAGTCACATCATGAGGATTAATGAGGTGGAGCAAAGGCCAGAGAAAGCCCCATCCAGGACTATGCATGAATCACCACAGTGAAGGTGCAAATACCAAGGGAGAGCTTGATGCTGGTGTTTTCAGGTGTGTGTATATATTGCACTGCAGCTTCTGGCTGCAAGAGCCCAAAGAGCTAAACAGCTGGTGCTCCTGGGCCTTTGTGCCTTACCCTGGGGAGTAAATTTCAGGTGTGGAGCTGGTGTCTGGTACCATGGCATGCACTGCTCAGGAGGTTTTGTCCCCGCTCAGGCTGCTATATGTCATTTTTATGATGTGCATTTATTTTCAAGAAGATGATCACAGAAATCTTTGCTTGGAAGAGACCTTCGAGATCATCTCGTCCAACATTCAACCCAACACTGCAAGCTCACCACTAAACCATGTCCCTAAGCACCAGATCCACACACCATTTAAATGCTCCCAGGGATGGTAACTCCACCAGTGCCCTGGGCCAACCATTCCAATGTTTGATAACCCTTTCAGTGAAGAAATGTTTCCAAATATCCAGCCTAAACCTCCCCTGGCACAGCTTACATCTATTCCCTCTGGTTCTGTCACATGTCACCAGGGAGAAGAGGCTGCCCCCCTCCTCGCTCCAACCTCCTTTCATGTAGTCACAGAGAGCGAATAAGGTCTCCCCTCAGCCTCCTCTTCAATTCCCTTTGGGACGTTGTGTAGTCTCTGCATTGTTGTTCCTGCTCAGAGACACATGGAGGGAGATCAGCAGAGCAGAGTTTCATCTGCCCATGAAACTGTAAGTTGGAAGTGAGTCTTTATAGGGTGTGTCTTCAGTCAGCAGAGAGACATACTTTCTGCTACACATCTGGAAAAGCCTACTTCTCTTCACTGACCACAGAGGGAGCTTGATGTATCTTAATCTAGGCTGCCTGCTAACACTAGTTAGTAAGAAGTGTCTTCCTCCTTTAGTGGTCTGCAAAGAAGCTATTACAAAGACATCTGGCCTGGTTTCCCAGGAGCTGTTAGCTACTGCTTTGCTCTGGCAGGGATGCCAGTTGGAGCTCTGTGCCCTCTCTGGTAGAGGACAGCAGAACTCCACAGTCTTGCAGGCCAGTTACAAGACAGTGGCAGTCCCTTTCACCAGAATAGCAAGGGGAGAAACTGTGTTTATGCATCAGGCCTTTCCTCTTTCACACCTCTTTACTGAACAGTTGGATGTTGCTTATTTTTGGAACAAACAAATTTCAGCAAACACCATCTGCTTCTGACAAAATGAGCAACACTCACTAGAACAGAAACAACAATATGCATCAAAATACTTCTGAAAGAACAACAGGCTCTATAAAAATATAACAAAGGCTGAGGTTTTGCTCAACACCAAAAATATGGATAGAAAGGTTTGTGTTAAATCTAAAATAGACCTGTACCTAACAGAATTCTAAAATAAACAACAAGAAAAAGTATTTTGAAATTTTTCTTCTGCGTAAAGTCAAAGTCAGAAGTTTAGCAATGGTTTATTAATCTGTCTCCATCACAAGGCATCTGGGACACCACACAATGTTACAAGAGCAGCCTGAGTGCTCCTTTGCTTCTGTGCTGTCATGAGCCTAGTTTTTCCCTTAGACAGAACTGAAAGCAGTTCAGTCTGATGGACAAATTCCAAGCTGTCATCTCCGATGTTACCACTTGTTCAGATTTGTCTTTCTGGAAATGGTGCAAGCCAATGAATGCCCAGTCCAAATCCTTGCCCTAGTGCAATGATTCACTAGATAAAAGATCCTTGGAGCAGCTTGATGCTTTTCTGCCTCCCACAGTATGTCTGATATAGTCATCACTTTGTGTCACAGAGATCCTTCAGTAATTATGTAGTTAATAACATTACTCTGCTGACATTTCATTTCATTTCTCTGGTCCTCTCTTAAGTGAGTCCACAGTGAAGAGGGACTTGGACAGCTTTTCTGTGATATTGGCATCCATATCACATCAAGGTTATGTGGACACTGCTCACTTCCGTGGGCTCCCCCTGCGAGTGTGTCATCACTTGAACTATTATCCACATAAAAGACCCTTAAGATGCCCTCACGCTACTCCAGGCCTCTTTCCCTGTTGGGCCAGCCAGGTAACAAGGTGCTCATGCAGTTTCTGGTTTTTGAAGACCTTAGCAAATTTGTAATGCTATCTATAGATGCTGTACAGCATGCATATGGAGTAAAGAACATGGAGCTACTTTTAGGAACAGAAAGCAACCCAGCCTGTGGGATCTTGGTGAACAGGCTAACCACAGCAGGATCATGTTTATGGAAAACTCACAACGTGTGGGGCAGTGTGCATGGATCTGACGTGGCCCTGCTGTAGGCATTTTAGCCAACCTGGGCAGCTCCAAATACAAGCAATGCTTGCTGGGTAGGTGTGCTGCATATTGCAATAAGGGAGAGATACCATCCTTATAGCCCTGTCTTATATAGTGTTGGGGTACTGGCAGGACACAGCACACTTAGGGATGGTGCTTGAGTCTGTTCAGTATATATGGCCAGGAAATCAGGCCCTGAGGAATCTCCAGGGACTCTGTTTCCAGCCAGAAGTAATGTAGCACATCTAGGCCTCATTCATATTCTCTGATTTATTCATGCAAAATTGTATTACAGCTGTTGGACTCGTAACTGAGCTGGAAATTCACATTCAGTGGACTATTCATTATGATCCTTGGATCTCCCTAATAGGAAGTCTTTACATCTGGTCACTTCAAAGATCATATTGCTTTCCTGTTTTCAGCTAGCTAAACCATCCAGGTTACTATGGATCAGCAACAAAGCTGCTTAATAATATATCATCCTCCCAAACAACTGGCCCTCTATGGTCTTTAGTGATAAGTTTTTCTTCTGCATCATTGACAAAGATGTTAAATAGAAGTGGGCCAAGATACAGCTCAATAAATGTTCCTCATTTGTAATTCCATTTTTAGATCTATCAGCCAGTTTTTAGACCACTGAATAGGTAGAATGATAATTTTGTGTCGTTCTGGTGTCTTAATCAAAATTTCAAGTGATACCAAGTGAAATACACAGCAGAAGTCTTAAGTCTATTACCTATATCAACCAAACCAGTAATTTTATCCAAAAAAGAAATCAAGTTATTTTGACAAGATCTATTTTCATAAACCTATGTTGACTGGCATTAATTATATTTCCCTCCTTCCATTCTTTATTAATCAAATCCCTTATCAGCTGCTGCACTGTTTTGCCTGGGTTTGATGTCAAGCTGACAGGTCTATAATTACCTGGGTCGTGCCATTTACCCTTTTTAAACAGTGGCACAATATTAGCTTTCTTCCCAGCTCTGGTGCTTCCTCAGTGTTCTGTAAGTGAAGAGCCAAAGAACTGCTTCAGATTCTGTTAAAACTCTTGGAAACAATTTTCCAGGTTGGCTGATGTCTGATTTTTGTGCTTGCTTTTTAATACCCCTATAAGCTGCTATTACAATGGAAGACACTTCATGATCATCCTATGATTTCATTACATCAGTGAGCTCAGTTTAGTGGCTTTTCATTAGACTGAAGGGCTATATGTTGAGCACTTCTGCTTTTTCTTTATTGCCATTATTGGCATTTATATCACTTCTTCTTACTGTCCGTAGACCAATGCTATTGTTAGGATTTCTTTTGTTTCTGATATAGTTTAAATCTCTCATTGTGTTCATTTATCTCAAAACACTTTATAAGCTTTAGGAGAACAGGTTTCCAAAATTACCCCCAATTTGACCAAGGAGGCCAGCTCCATGGAAGACAACACATTTCTCAGGGTCCTTCACAGCACACCTAGATGTTGCTGCCATGTCTAATGCAATATTGTGTGGTTTGCCCAAAAGAGCCTGGGCCTGTGCTGGCTACATGGTGCATCCTTTCCTGTGGGGAGACAGTGGTAGTGGTGAGGGTTGGTGGATTGTACTGCTTACTAACTGACCCAAGGACTAAATTGGTCTTTTCACGCAGCCCCTACAGGATACCCATTAGAAATGTGTTCATAACCTTCAGAAAAAAAAAAAAAAAAAAAAGATAAGACAGATGTAAGTACACAGTAATGGGGCAGAGGGAACTCTCAAATATTAAAAAAGGGGTAAAAGAATGATTTCCTAATCTCTGCGGTGTGGGCAGGAGATATGGGAAAACACAGCATAAATCTCTGCTCACATTCACTTTGGTTTTGTTGTGTTTAAAATTAAAGATGTCTTTTGGGGAAGGAGAGGAGAAGATAATGTTATTTTTAGACAAGTTCCTTCTGTAGATTACCATTTCATGCTGCACTGCGAAGAAGAAAGCAACCTGTGCCCTTTAAAGGTAAGTGGTGGTGGGGGATGGGCAGGGTGCTGGTATTGGGGAAGGGGAGGCAAGCTCTCAGTATGTAATCAGATAAAGTGAGCTGCTTGGTATTAGGGCATTAGCTTTGTCCAAGCTCCTAGAATCTTCAGCGCACCAGAGCACGCTCTTCATTTGTCACCCCAGCGCGTCTTTTGTGTGAATAATTTCCCATTGGTATTACCAAAGCTTGGAGTCGATAGCTGACTAGCCTCTTTGCTTGCACTATTATTTCCGGCAAGCTTCATACATCTGCAGTAAATCCAGGAGGATTTGCAAGTGGGCTGAGGAAGTATGAGTGACAGAAGGACCTGATAAGGCCCAAGTCCCACCAAAATAAAAGGCTTCCCATTTTGCCCTGACAAGACAGGCACTGACTTGAAATTGATTTGATCAAGTTTTTGCCAGCTGACCCCATGCAAGTGAAGAATTAAGCCCTCAAGCTCTCTTATGATCACTAGTAAATGTTCACATCTGTGCCAAGGATGAGAGTATCTGTTGTGAGTTGGGCTGCCTGTTTCTTTTCATAAAGCAGGGTCACTGAGGCTTTTTCTGCTGACAGTTCTTTGTTGGTAAGAAACTAAAATGTGTCCAATGACTCATAGCTCTATGGACCGAGCATCTTGGAATAAAGCAGTTGCTAAGCCAGGTATCAAGCTACAATGTTATCGAGCTTTAATACACTCTGAAAGGATGAAACCTAATGAGGTAAATCATAACTTTCTGTAAATCCTTATTCTTGTGTCTAACCAGGAAAGCATGAGACAGCAGTAGCATAAATTTGAAGGACTGCCTGTTATTATAGAGCCAGACCATGTACAACAGTCAGTGGAAAACCTTTAGGAGGGTGTAAAAAGGTGCAGGGTTACTTCTTCTTTGGTAAAAGTTAAGACAAGCTTGTTGTGTGGGCTTGCACAAATTATGTTAGGAAAGCATGACTGCACTGGGCAGCTGGGCTAGCAAAGGAAAAACTGGTGTCAGAAAATGAAACCGACCCAAAAAGACCCAAAAATGTCTGGAGAGAAAAGGATTTTTTTTCCTAACGGACACCATTATTTGAGATACACGTTATGGTAATGCATAAATTTTATCAAGAACTACAGGTGCCGTGAAATAGATTGTCCTGACCATCTATCAGACATATGCAAGAGGTGCACATAGACCTTCTTCAGTCTCATCCTACTTTATAGAGAATCGTCTCTTACATGAGCAGTCTTTATCTAATTGGTTGTGTTCATATATTTATGCCCAGGGAGGCTGAGTTTGATGGTATACAGATGAGTTTTTTCCAACTTGGCCTTTCTTATTACATGCAGAACTTTAGGAACAGCAGACTGGCTGTCCTTTGTTGTCACAACGGTACTCACGCCCTTAATTGTAAAGAGTAGGTAACATCTGCAAAACCTAGGTGTGCAAAGCACAAGGATTCTGTGTTTGTGTGTATATGTGAGAGAGAAGAAAGGGGGAGATGTGAGGAGAAAGTAGTTTCAGACAAAAGTTTGAATCTTAAATTTAAAATGTATATATCTTTTTAAGGGGGGAATAAAGTGAATTATTTACAATACCTCATAGATGCCACACCTGGGAGTTACGGGAGTGTCTGTTGAGGAGACCTGTAAAAGGAGGTGCCCTTTGGACCCCCTTAACCCTAGGAAAAAAGTCTTCTGTTTCATATGCAACAGTGTCACAGTGTACCTCAATTTGCTTTTACTTGGGTAGCCTGTGTCTACAGACTTTACAGGCTCTTCAACCTGTCCTATGCTTTTATCTAGCAGTGGTGATGCATTGAATCCATCTCTGCTCATGGTTCATGGCAAACGTTGAAAACCTGATAAAGTGCTGGAAAGTCCCATTTAGGGTGCATTTTTGGCTGAGTGAATTGTAATATTATTCTTGTAACAAGGTACAGAAAAATAATTTCTTTTGGTTAAAACTACAAGATTTTAAGCCTGTTAAAAACAAAGAAGAAAGAATACCCTTGCATTTGCAAAATATTGATGAACTTTCTTTAAGGTGGGCTGATTTTTGGGAAGAGGTGTGTGTGATAGAGTGTATACTTTTGACATTCAATGTTTATCTTTTACACAATATTATTGTGTGCCCTGGTTCCATATGAAAAGTTTGATTCAAAGAGCAAGTGCGTGTTACTTGCATGAGCAAATGCAATGAATTGCATGGTGATATGTCAGAATTGTTGCTGGCAGCGTGAAAATTTGGGTTCCCAGCCCTTATGTTTGAATGGTCAAGGCCCAAGATAAGGTAGTGTCTATTCCAGCAAAGCTTCTTCACTTCCTTGTAAGTGGTATACTGGGTTTAGTATTTAATTGAGCCTCTGATTATTCTTCTCCTTGTAGTTTCCTTTCTATCTGTCTCTATGATTGCCCAGTCAACAGCATTACTTAATTGGCTGAAGATTCTAATCCAGCTTTCCTGAAAGGAAAAGCATCATAAAGACAGTTGCCAATTATTCCATTATCTCTATTGACAGCCCGGTGTAGTTTGGTGTCCTTCAAAGCTCTGACAGAGATACCCCATGGGAGATGATTGTCCTCAGTTAAGGCATGGTGCTGAAGAGCAGCGATTTTCTTTGTCTGCTGCCATCATGTTTGCTGGCTTTGGAAATGTTACCTAATCTCTTGATTTCCCTATCTGTAAAATGGGAATAATGTGTTGTTCAGGGAAGATTAAAAGGGTTAATCCTTTGATGTTCATAAAATGTTACAAGATCTTCTTTATATTTTTAAGAACATAAACTAAATGTAATCAAAAACTAAGTGGAAGTTATGGAGCTGGGTAGGAGTAGAGGTTTTTATTGACTTCATGTTACAGCTGCCTCAGTTTCTCTTATTTTGAAACGTCTTGAAATGCCAAAGCTATAGTTTCCAGTATAGCCTGACTTCTGCCCTTCCTCTTGCATCATGATGTGGCATTTCGGAATGCAGTGCTATGGTATTCTCCATAGTTTCCTAGCCTTTGAATATTTTGACTTTTCAATTTTAATATTCTTTTAACAAGCTTACTGTGAGAGTGAGGTTTTTAGTTTATAAAAGCAAAGTAAGCCACCTTCCCCTCCTCACGAATGGAGTGTGCTGCCAAAGCTGATGTGTCCCATGAGCACTGCATGGCCACAAGGTTCCCCTGCAAGTCTCCTGCCAGCATGGGCACTCCCCCTGGGTGTGTCCTAACTCCTCTTTTATTTCCCTGGCCTCTTACATGCCCTTTCCCTAACTACCCTTGTTCCTACTCCCCTGCCAGGCCTTTTCCTTATGCAAACATATACCTGTTCTCATGGGACATCTCTTGTGCTCTATGAAGCATATAAGAGTGCAGAATGAAGTTATACAGGCATGAGTGTATGGACTAAACACTACAGGTGATGCACAGCTTGTGTACAAAGGAGCAAAGACTAATTTTCCTGCTCTCCACCACAGTCACATATTTTATTTTTCTCTTAAGTGCCTTTTTGAGGTAGGATCTTAGAAATAATGGACTAGAAAAGTTACTATATTTTATTATTATTTTAAGTGATTAAACTTTAGTTTTACAATCCTCTCCAAAATATTTGGTTATAATTATTTCTGATTTCAATAGAAGTAATTTCTTTTTATTCCTCAACATTAGGCAAAAGTACATATTTCTACTTGTACTGAAGGAACTAATTCCCTTGCAACTTTGTTCCTGCAAAGCTAGAACACTACATGCTTGGAGTTGAGGCTTGACATTTGCCACACCATCCCATAAATCTGTCCAGTTCATGACACTGTTACTGTACATGCTCGGTACAGATTTGTTTTAAGCTTGGCAGCTGATTTTTCTTAGGCTTTCCTCAGCTCTGTACAAACTGAATAACTACAGAGAGAGAGTCTGAGCGTGACTTTGGATGCAGTCATGACTGTCACCAGCTCTGGGCTCTCCAGTAAAGACAGGAAGTGGAGACAGAGCCTGATGGTGGCAAGGCAGAAGAGTGTGCCTGGCTGTAAAGTACTGAGCAACAGCATGACAAATATGGCAGACCCACATTTGGGCCTGCCCAAGCCCGAAGACCTCTAGCAGTCTTTTAGGGGTATGTATTATGAAAGGTACAATGCATGTGGGGCCCAGTTTCCCCTGACCTCAGTCTCCGTGACTCCTACTGGGGGCACTGCAAGCAAGCTTATATTGAAAGCTATGGAGCTGTTTTTAAATGGTTCTTTACGGCAGAGAATAATTAATTAAACAGGTGGTTCCATGAGCGGTACTACTAATGATGGCTGCGTTCCAGGGTCTCTCTCTCGTGTGGATTTCCAGGCTGTAACAAAGGTTGAGCTCATGCTGAGGTCTTTCCCTCAATGAGGGAATTAATAGGTCCTCCCTCCCTCCCTCTACTCTGCTGCCTATTTTCATGAAACTTGTAGGTACTTAATTCCTGTCAAACCTCTATGCCTCTGTCGCACTTGGTCAAAATTGATCGACGATTTTGAAACTTCCTGGGGACAAGGAGAATAAACAAAGAGAGAGAAATGTATGCATGAGGAACATGGCTGGAGAAAACCTGTCAAAATTATTGCCCAAGACTGGAAGGGCAAACTGCTCTTTGTTTGCCTGCTTTGGCCATCTTGGAGGGTAATAATAAGAGGTGATCTACGGGTGAGGCTGTCCATACAGTTTTGGTGTCCATGTTTTAAAAAGATGTCAACCTTTGTACGGGAGACAAGAATCACTAAAAATTCTTTTAAGGATTGGTAAAAATGTCTGACAGAAATACTGATAGAACTCCACTTAATTTCCTCTAAGCATGAACTTTACTATATCATATAAATAATTTTTCAGGGAGGATATACTGGACATTAAAGGGTTCTTTAACCTTGTAAAACTGCTCTTATTGAAATTAAATACAAGTCCAGGTCACATGTAACCCAAACACTGATCTTAGAAATAATGTACTGTACATCTGTATGGGATTCTTCATATTCTGACATCTCAGATCAACACAGGACACACTTCTGAAAAAATGGTCTATCTAGATATAGATAATTGAACCGATTACACAGGGATACATGACATTCTTTGGCCCTTGTTATGCACCAAATCAGAGGAGATGATCTAAGAGCCTAGTCTGACCTTAAAAATTGATTAAGGCTGGAGCTTGCCTTCTTTGACCCTTTGTTTCCAGGAAAGATATGACCCTCCCTCTTCCTCCTCCCGAAATTGTTACAGGGCTATTTGGTTAGCAATCCAGTTTAAAGTGAAGTTGCAATGTTATGAAATACTTGGTGAGCAAACATGACATTTTCTTTTATGGTTTCATGTTTTCCAGAATCACCAGATGGCGCCAATGCAGATCACCCTATAGGCAACGCTTCACAGAGGGATGGAACATCTACATGTCCCAAGCCCAGGTTAGTGTGCAAACAAAAGAGGGCAACTTCTGAAAATTTCTTGTGGGGAAAATAGGTCTTATATCCTGGGAAAGTGCTTGGTGCTAAACATGGTGCAATTCTTTTCCAGAAGCTATGCCATTAGTGCAGTTGGTGCTCTTTGACTTAAATATTTCTTGAAGGCTGACAATAAGATAAACGTGCAAAATGAGTTTTGTCAGAAGTTAGTTTTCTCATTCCTTTCAATATCATAGTTTAATTTGGAATACAGAAGCACGTCATGTGATAACAACAGTCTTTGTGCATCTGTCAATTTGTGCTTGAAATAGAAACCTTTGTTTCTGTTTTGCCATGGAAAACTAAGATATTTTTTGCTGTTGTTGTTACTGTACAGATTTGATTCATCTGGAACGTATAGGATAAGAAATAATGGCATTTAGGCATTTTTATTTGTCCTTTTGTACTGTTTAGGACACAGCTATAAACAAACAATGAACCTTCCCTCTCAATAGGAACCTCTCGCACATGTCCCCAAACACAACCTGAAGGCAAATGTACTCTTTTAAAAAGAAGTAGAAGATTTATCTTGCGAGCTTGTTTAGATACCAGTCAGAATACTCTGTTGCTGCAATCCTGTGAATCACTCCCTTTATCTTTATAGTAAAAGAAAGTTACCAAAACTTATGATGATAATAATAATAATTCAAGGTTGGGGTTTTTTTTTGTTTGGGGTTTTTGTTTTGTTTTGTTTTGTTTTCCTTTTTCCCTGGCACCCTTTTGCAAATTATTACCTTTATTTTCCAGATCTCCACTCTAAATGAATGGGAAATTGGAAGAGCTGAGTCCCAACACTTTTCCCCCATCACATTCTGAATTTGCTGGCAATTTCCCTTGAAGTGAAAATGGAGTTTCTTTCACATAAAGGTGATGATGAAGTGATAGAAATAGAAGCCAAGGGACACAGAAGGAGAAATTAAAAGGGGACAAGAAAGTGTTAGGAGTTCGAATGCCGAGGTGACATAGTCATTACCATCCACAGAACTCACGTGCTCAGCTTGTGTTTGTGACATGATCTGACATTTCCCTTCAATTTTCTCATCCCACTTCCAGCAGTTTTTCATGCTGTGTTAGGTGTGAGGGAAGCAAGGCCAACTTCATACAGCCCAATAACTTACAGTCCTTGTGTTGGATGGTCCATCTTCTTGGATGGTAGGCCTGGAAACAAGCAAAAAAAAAAACTTGCAGAGGGAAAATCACATCTGATATTTTTAATGGTCTAATGTGTCCTACTTTATCTCATTCAAGAGAGAAGAAGAAAAAGGTATGTCATTTCTGTGATATAGATAATTCTGCAAGAGAAAAATTTCCATTGCTGTATCTATCTCTTCTGACTGGAACAAACCAAAGGAATTTCTTTTCTATTGGTACCTTTGGATTTGGAAGTATGGAGCATGCTGCTCTGTAGAACTTGAGTCTGAAGAGGTTCTTTTCTGAGGCATTTAAAACAAACAACAACAAGCCCTCGCCACGCTCCCAGACTACAGCCTGACCAGGATGGAGCTCTTATGCGATATACATGTTAAAGATCTCCTATTCAGAGCTAACTTTGACTTTGTGCCCTGGGCCAGGTGAAAAGACTTTTCCAAATAAGAGTAAGAAAAAAAAAAAAAACAAAACAAACCCAAAAAAACCCACAAAAAGAAGAAAGCAGAAGAAGCAAATCATAAATTGAAATTTCTACAAGAGGTGGTTTCTGTGGCCAGTGTTGTGCATTTTAAAAAATAGTTTTCTTTACAGCAATTTCCAAAAATCCTTATGGAAAAGTGGGGAAAAGAGTTCTTTTATGGCCTATTTTATCCTTTTTTTTTTGTCCTCTCTTGCAGTCGACTTTTTGGCAAAATACTGCATCTTCAGCCAGGAGAAGTTGGCGAAGCACAAAAGGGCTTTTGAAGCGGTAAGTGTAAATTCAGACTTCTTTTCTTTTCTTTCTTTCTTTTTTTTTTCTCCTCTCCCTCTCCCCTCTCCTCCTGTGTCTGTAGACAGTTAAGCAGAAATAATAAGCACCATTGCTTGCGATACACGTCCCATGAATTACGCTGACATCAAATGTAACTTTAGAATGGAGGCACGCTTTATTCTTTTCGACGAACTGTTCCCCTATCCATTCTTTATTTACATGTCGTGAGCCTAAGCGCTGCACAGCCAGTCAGAACACACACACAAGAGGGGGGAGAAAAAAGGAGGCCATTAAACAAATTAAAAGGGATGGGGATGACTAATACAGTACTCTTGGAATCTGCAATTTGATTAGTCTGAGTTTAATACACAAAAGCAGCGCCGAAGCAGGAGGGGAGTCGAAGTGCTCTTTAATAACCTTCTACAATTAAATTATGGTGATGAATTTAACTATTCTGTGCTTCTAAAGGGGTCTTATTATCTGATTGACTCTGAAAGAAAGTCAGTATTTAACCAGGGTTCTTGAGTCCAGCTATTGGAAGACATACAGTAGTTTTATGCATTAACAACTATTTTTTTTGTTGTTGTGTGCCTCTTCCCATTTAAATTCATCTATGATTTGAGAAAGATGGCTCTTAGGGTTATTCCCACTGTTTGTGATGGGAATGTATGCTAGCCCTTTTACTGCACTGCCCACAGAGTTAAAATGAAAATTGCATGGTTGGGTTTGTCTCCTTTCTGTATTTTCACTTGTAATTTGTTATTTTCATTTATAATTTTAAGCTACTTCCCTTTGCTGGCCCTCTCCATTGTCTAACAATGCATCATTCCCTTGTAGACAGTGTGTAAATTATGCTGGGATCTTTGAAAAAGACTTTTGTCATTAAATTACAGTAATATCATTCCACAGTTTATCCTCACTTCTGGTTTTCTCTCTATCCTTCCCCTTATATGCTTTTACATACGCTGAAGGTGGACTGAGATGTTTCATGTACAAAGTATGAATAGAGAGGGGAAATGAATGCATTACTTAAAATAGTGTATTTCTTTTTTACTATCAAGTGTATCTCTTTCAGTTCTTTGATCTCTGACAGAGGGAGAGAGAAAGGGACAGAGACTTCATGATTAGCCTGATGTCAAAATCAGAGAGATGATTTTATTCAAAATAGAGGCAGAATCCAAATGTTCCAGCTCTTACTTCTAATGGCCAAATGCTGGAGTTCCTTTGGAGAGTTTGATCTGAATATTTGGAGAGGATCTAGGCTGAAGGGATGAAAAGAGAATTATGCAGAGTACTGACTATTCAGCTAGGGCCTTATTCTGATACCTATTTTCATGCTAAGTTGTATCTTTCTCTGCCAGTAGTTTCTCTAAAAAAAATAAAATAAAAAAGAAGAGTTACTATTTCTGGTGCTTGAAATACCGTGCTATTTCTATTTGAATGAGAGTGCTATATCCAGCCCGTGTTTTGTTCCTGTGCGCGGTGCCTGAGCAGGAGGCTCGGTGCCTCTGCCTTACTGTGCCAGCTGATGGCCCTGGAGCCAGTGCCCTGGCACGGCCAAGGGGCAGCACTGACCCCGACTGTCTGCACAACACCCGCATGTGGGGCCAGATTCAGAGGTCTTCATTCAGCTCTTGCGCAGCTGGCTGGCTCCAGTGAATGAGACCAGAGCGTAATTTAGACCTCTGTTGCTGTGCAGAGGAGGGAAGGGGCTCTCCCCCTCTCGCTCTCTGTTCCCTGCAGCATCCCTGGCAGGTGAGGAAGAGTGGGTCTGAGGGGCTGTTTGCTCTCCTTTTGTGGCATTTTGCAGTGCTATTGTTTCACCAAAATGAGTGCGGACGTATCATAGTGGTACGCAGCTATGGGCTAGCTCCGTGTGGACAGCAAAGGAGGAGCTTACACAGCCAAGGAGTGCACAGCTTAAGCCAACAGCGATTGCAAAGTGGTGGCTATATCTGTGGCAGCTTGATGTTGCCCTGAATGGATTAAAGGGGTTTAAAAGTTGCCCTAATTTATGTTGGCTCCCCTCAGGAAATATAAGAAAGTATGTGAAGACAGTCACTTCAGCAAAGACAAGGCTGTGTTCCTCCCTCCCTCCCTCTCTTCCTTCCTTCCTTCCTTGACCTGTGGAGAGATCATGGGTGCCTGCACTGTGCTGCTGGCAGGATGGTTCCCTCCATTCCCTACACCAAGGAAGTCTGTTCATTCTGAGGGCTCCTCTGGCCCCTGTCAGGTACTGGGAGTCTCAGCAGAGTGAATCTGTGCACTGCAGGTGCCCCCTCCTTGCTCCTGCTCATGGTTCTCGGGATGCTGAACTGCTCTTGGCCAAATTTCTGGATGCTGGTGGTCTCAAGAGCTCTGTTAACCAGGATGGAGCCATGGACAGCTTGTGTTCAGAGGCTTTTCTCTTTTTATTTTTTGGCCATGATTTTCACTCTATTTCATGGTCTATTTTCACCTCTCTGAAGGGTCAATTAAGACCAAGTACTTTAGACCAAAGCCATTGGAGAAAAAAATGTATTAATGTTTTTATATTGAAGTTGTTTTGTCTTAACAGTAAAATCCTTCCTATTGCTTATTAAGTCACATCAGAAACTTCCTTGAGAGCCAATGATGACAGGCAAATATGTCAGGTTTTAACAAGAAAGAAAACTATCAGAAACTTTAATACTACTTGCATAGTAAAAAAACACATCATAAGTAGAATCCATGGCTCATGCTTGGTGAAAAGGGCATCATGCTGCATGAAAATTAGGGATGCTGTGCTGAGCAATGCTTCCTTTTAAGAAGATTGTGCTCCCAAATTAACTTGTTCCGATGCTAAGCGTAGCAGAAACAGTGCTGCTGCTAAGCAGAACAATTGCTTTTCCTTTGTAGTCTGCCTGCTGGTTTGTTCAGGCCTGCTTTGTGTTCAGCCTTGGCTGGGTCTGGGACAGTGGTTCAATAACTGTGAAGCTCTCTGTTTAGATCCTAGCCAAATCAGTGACACACAAAATCAGGGCAGGCAGTGAATCCCCAATGTGCCAGGTTTGGGAAATCAGCCCTTTGAATAGATGAGCCAATATCCTGTATTTATTTTGCTGTTTTCTGTACCCATTTCTCTTGCATCTGGGTATTTAATACATGTTTCCAACCAGCAACACATCAGCTTTAAATTAAATTCCCTACTATGGATAGCAAAAACCAGACCTGTCCTTCCCTGTGCTGTTCCAGCTCCATAGCAGTCACCAAACACAAGACCACACTCCCCCCCAGGCTCCCTCCCTCTTCTCTCCCTCCCCAAAAGCAATTTTAAACTGCTTGACTGAAAGCAGTATTTGAATGAGGATTTCAAATATGGACTCAGGCTTTCTCTTTAGCTCACCGTGAGAGAACAGTGCAGAGTAAATGGTCTCTTTTGCAATGAAACCAATTGCAGTGAGCACACCAACCGTAATTAACTTCAGTATTCTCTCGGTGAGGAATGAATCAAATGCACCTAGAATATGCATGGTAGGGCTAAATATTAAGGAAAAAAAAAAAAAGCTTAAAGCAAGGGGGAATTTTAATAAAAATAAGGACTTCTACCTCCTTCCCCTTAGCCAACTGTGGTGGAGTCACAACACCATTAATATGCAGTGTGGAGAAGGAATCAGGGAAACAAGGCACAAGTGTGGTGAGAAGTAAGAGTGTGCTCTCAACAGGTATCCCCCCTTTCCTAGCCTGCTGCCAGCTTGGGGGTGTGCAGAGCACTGCTCGCCCCTGTAGGCATTGCACAAAGGACACCTTGGATCTGGCCCTTCCTTTCTGTGTCGCATAATTTCTTCTGTGAGCTGCTTGGGCTCCATCTGAAAGCTGTTCCCTCTGGACTGATTAGCAGGCTTTTTAAGACCTGGACTGCTCTGGTGGTAAGAAATCTGTGTCTAATTTGTACATTATACTTGTTTTAGTGCTGACATTGCAATACCACAGCCAAGACAGTGCACTATGATCTTAACACATATCTCCAAGGTAAGCAGATGGAAAGAGGAACCAGCTAAATTAGTCGGCAAAGTTGATGAAAGCAAGCCCCTTCGATGTCCCTCATGCTCCTCTCATCACCCTGAGACTTCTTCAGGTTGATTATCTTCTCCTGTATCAGGGACAGGGGAGCTGAGAGTTAAGAGGGAGGGCAGGGGGGCATGGCAGTGACCTCATAGGGAAGACCCCTGACCCACAGCACCAAAGAGATGTGAGCAGGGCATGTCCCCTGGCAGTTACCAGGGCCAGCATGTCCACTGCAGCCCGGTGACTGCAGACACATCCATAGCAATGAGGCTGGTCTGAGGTTAAGCCAAGAAGTCAGTCCACAGGTCAAGGTCAACAACATAGCTCAGGCAGGGCCCAAAGGCAAGTGTAGGAGCCTAAACACAGCTCCTGGGACATCAAGTCAAGGCCCTGATGAGGCTCCTTACAGCTCCTTCCATGACAGTCTGACCAGCAAGGTTAGCCAGCTACACCATGTCAGCACTGACCCAGAACTGGAGCAGCCCAGCCCCCAGGAGCCAGGGGAGCAATGGCAGAGCACATTGGGGTGATAAGGGAGGGCTCTGGCTGTCAGGAAGGGGGATAACCAGACCTCCAGCCATCAGCACAAATAAAGGCTACTTACTGGAAATAATATATACTGGTCCTGACTGACCTTACATCATGTTTTTCACACCTGCATCATACTTCTGGTTCATAATGCTCTTTTGCTTGGTCAATCTCACATGAACCTCCACCTTTTCTGTCACCTGCATTTGGCTCATCTCTAACATCACAAAATCCTCCTATTAATCCTGAAATACATGCCTTTGGACATTCACCTGAACTTTGCCCCTCCAGTCCTCAATAACTTTCAGTTCTATGAGACTATCTCTTCTGCTTTTAAATCTTTTGCTAATAATTGAATGACTGCTTCTCATGTTAGATATTTGCTCACCTTAGCCTGGTGCTGCTATCCAGGAGTAGAAAAGGGACTAAAGTAATCATTCATCCTGTGAATATTTCTGACTGATAAATCTGTGACTCATTATGACACAGACGTCCTCCTTTCTTCTGTTTCTCATTATTTCTATCCATGCTTTTCTCTTGTCATCTTAACCTACTCTTTTAAAGATGATATAGTATTTTTGTGGAAATCACTTTTCAATAAGAATTTTGAGTGTGGAATTGCATTTAGATGCTGATTCATGTAATTCAGGCTGTGCTTTTAAGGAAGTGTGCTAATTAGTAAGAGTTATCTCTCTTACATTATATTGGGGACGCTTTGTTGAGTCATACTGAGTAATGAAGGTGTTTTTACCTTGCTGCAAAGATGAAAAACCCTTTGGCAGGAGTGCAAAATTATCATTATTTGCTTTAAGAAAACAACCTTGGTCCTAGAATTTTGATTGTTGGTGGCATTGATCATTACTTATGGAAGATTCTCATCTGACAGGTTAGCAGTTTTGAATCCAATGATGTGTTTTAGTTGAGAACATTTAGTCCTGTGTTTCAGGTCCTTTGAAAGCTTTGGGTGAGATGACTTTTTTTTTGGCACTGACATTTTTCTCAGGTGAGGTGCAGAACTGCTGAGACCTTCAGCTTGTTGAGAGCACTTGCAAGAAGCAGAAATATTTGGTTTCCCAGGATAAATGTTTATGAAACCTGACAAAACTCATGTTGTTGTATATCACATAGGTTATGAACAGCATGTATTTGTGTGTGTTTAAGAGAGAGAGAAGCTAAATACATAAACTAAATAGAGCAATACACCAACACTTCTACCTTCCCCTTCCTCCCAATACAAGACTGTGACATGTTCACGAGACTTCTGGTTTTAGGTGATCTTTAAGACTTTTGAATGTTAGGAGCTGGCAATCTGATTCTAGCAATTTCCTAAGTGCCCTGGCAATTACTATCTTTCCATGATATTTTGCTGAAAAGATGGTCTTCAAGATGGTAAAAGTTAGTGTGGTGACTGGATATGAAGAAGGGACTATGTTTTCCAGCCACACAGTTGCATCAGTTTCCAATCTGACAACTGAGCTTACTCAAACACACTTCCAAACAATGAGATCTTTGTGGCAGAGTCTAACAAAAGCCTTAGTCCCTAATGTGCTGGCAGGCCCACATCATCTGTGTGCAAATGACCCTGTGGTGCTGCCAGTGTCAGAAAGACCTGTGTCAGCCTGTGGTCTGAAGGCTGTTTGCCCAAATTTGTCTAACTGGGGAGGGCAGGTCTGTGCAGTTTTCTTCTCTTTCGAACTTTCTAAGAGGAATGTCCTTGTGCTAATGGTGACAGCTGTCCCCTTTTATGGAGCCCTGTCTTGTTCACTGCTTGTCTTGCTGGTGCAGGGAGAGCAGACAGTGCCCATGGGGACACTGCATGGTCCACCAAGCATTCACCAGTGTAGGGTACAGAACAGAAAACTGGAGAATTTTGACTTCTCACTTGTTGGAGGTAAAAAATTTACCAGAGGAGAGGGTGACCTGTGCATAGGTGCTAGAGCTATTAACCAAGCTGTAAAGCGTGCTTTCCCCTGTGCTGATCAACGTTTACTACGTAACAAATTCAATAGCAGCGGGGAGGGATGTAAATCTATAGTAAGAACCTGAGGTCACTACCTGTAAGGAATTATGGCATCTTTCCCTTTCTGCTCCTGTACTTTCTCTGTTGAGAATTTGTGAAGTGCACTGGTAGTCAGACATCAAAATATTTATTGGCTTAAGCAGAAAGGGATACTCGCCTTGCATACAGGTTCTCAAGGCAGTGAATGAAGGAACTGATGTAATGGGATGTGACAGCTTCTCTGCTGTTATTTTCAGTACTGAACCTAAAGTGCAAACTACTGCCTGGGAAGATGTTGAATAGGGACAGAGATCAATAGTCCAGTTATGCTGCAAAAGGACAAGAAGATACAAATCCCCAGTTTGTATGACAGCAGAGCAGTTATTTGCTACTTGCATATCCAACTTGCTTTCTTTTACTAATTTTATCTCATGTTATATCATTCAGCATCCGAATTAAAATGATCTGTAGTAGTCAGAGATACTCCTCAAAATAGGTAGTCTACTCCATTAAGGAAACTTCATGGACATCTTTAAAACTGACAACACGGTCTTAGCATTATTTGTTGGTAAAATTGAACAGGAGTGATTTAACTCTGCATGGGATCTTGAAAATCTTTTCCATTTCCTGATGATCTCATTCTTGTATGTGAAGATAAGTTGCATGTTGCTAGAGAGGGGGATCCCTGTACATCTCTCCTGCAAATTACAGTTCCCTGGTGATTCTCCTCTGATGTCTTGCCACATCTGTACTCTGACATGTCTGATGCTGCTTCTTCTGTGTGTATAAAACAAACGAAAAAATCCTTGTTGCTAAGCTACCAACCTCTGGAAGATAAACTTTAACCAAAGGTTACAACCCACTGCTTAGCAAAGCTCTGGTTTTGAAAATCCATCACTCCAACACTTTCTTCCAGCTCCCTCTGGACATTTCTCCCTGGAAAATATCTGTCACTGCTGGCACAGGACCACTCACCCCACAGGGAAGGCCACAGTGTGCTGCCTTCGGTGCTGCCTGCCGAGGGCAGACTGCAGAGCAGTCACCAGGGAGTGCTGATAGTGCAAAGCAGTCACCTCCCTCCCTTCTGCCTCTCTTGCTTTCTTTCACTTTCCTTGGAGGAGTGGCACAAAAGGAAACTCCACTTTTCAAGATTGTGCAGTTTGCATCGAGCCGAAATGTGTTTTCAGCAGAACAATCACTTTCTGTGCAGTGACAGCTCAATTGGTCCAAGGAGGGGGGCGGGAGGGGGTGCTAAGGTTTTCTTTCACTTCTTGTAGCGTTAGACCATGTCAAATGAGACAGTTGAAACAACACCCGGTTTGTTTGTCTTGTGGCCTGGGCCAGGGTGTGAAATATTAGGACAGAAGCAAAGTGTTTGCATCTCTCTACAGATGGAGAACACCTCCCACAGAGCTCCTGCTCCTCTTTGCATTCAGTGGGGACCTGAAAAGCACCTTTCTCTGGATAAAAGCTCCCTTGGGTGCTGGTTTTCTGGCCTTGGACTCTCCCTTGAGCATCTGAACACATCAAAGGCATATTTGAAGAGCTTTGCTAAGCTCTCACCCTTACAAGTTCCTTACTTGGGATATAAAGTTGATTGAATCAGGATGCTCAAGTTTCAGGTTATCCCTGAGACTATTCTTTCACTCTAGGCTTTCTTTCTATGCTCTTTCCTTTAATGCTATTGCTACATTATTGTCTTGATTGAACCACAAGCGTAAACCAGGGCACCTGGTGTACTTGAGAGCAGGGGAGGGAATCCACAACTTTGTGGTTATAAGAAGTATGGAATACCTTCATATTTCCTTCTTCATCTCTCTTTCCCCATAAAACACAAACTATGCTCTTTTTTTTTTTTTTTCCAGCTTCTGTATTACAGAAGAAGTGTTCATACTCTTTTATTACAAAAGATTTTCCTAGTTTGTGAGCAAGACCTGTTTTAACATGGAGTGAGGTAAATTTACATCACTAATTATTTTGAAAAGGTTCTAAGCACCAGCAGAGGATGATAAAAGTCTCTAAGGGGTCAGTCCTGCCCTTACTTAAGCTTTTCTTCGGGAAAACCTTTCTGTCTATCCCTACAATGACAGATCTCAGTTCTTCTCTAGCTCCTGGAGAACCAGGAAACAAAAGAGTGAGCACAAACTTTTAAGGAAGCCCACAGTTCTAAACCATGTCCTAGGCAAACTGTTGAATCTGAAGATGGAATGGTTTATATCAATCCTATAAGGAGCATATATCAATCAGCATGTCTGACTAAGATGAGACTGGTAAAGCTTCAAGTGTAGTAAGACAACATGCTGTCAGTGTGAACAGATATTTTTCACTGGTCATATTGATTTACCTTCATTCATGCAAACCTGTAAATAGGATGTGTAAGGATCTGTAGTCCAGGGGGAGCCCACCCAGATGGATGTGAAGGCCCAGAAACTCAACAGCTTTGTTAAAAGGTGCACAGCCTAATGTGTTGGGGATGAGGTGTGTGGATTCAACAGCAGCACTACCCTGACTGTGGATAGGTTGCTCCCAGACCCATTCTGGTTGACATAGGTTGTGGCACACTGAAATATATGGGTATAGCAGTTCAGGTCTCCATCAGCTGTGGGATCTCTGCACTGTCCTCCAGTTTGTGATGCAAACATAACTGTTATCTCCTATATGACTTAGATCTTTCAGATCTATAGGACTGCTGTAGATTATTTTAATGTCTTTTCCAGCCAAAAGCTGGATGCTCGTTATAATTAGACAGGTAAGCACTGAAGTTCTATGACAGGAGTTATGCTGTTTATTTCAGGATGCCCTGAGTTATTCTAGACTATCAGACACCAGGATGTTGCATAGTTTCTTCCTTTGCCAGGTCCTGTGGGTCTGCCCAGTAGATTTAGAGAAAGTCTTGAAAGTTTTGTTGAAGAGGCAAGGATGATACTTTTTGAAGACTGAGGAAGCCTGTTCAGGTGGAGGGGAGTTGAGTCTCAAACAGGGAAACATGCACAGGAGAACTCTCTGTCTTGATTGGAGGTAACACTGTGAGAGACAGCTGAGGTGATGAAAAAAGGTAATATGTGAATGGCTTTCAAGTAAAAAGCATTGGTTTGGGTAAAAGAGGCTGAAAAACACATCAATTATTCCCTTTTCAAATCTTTTTTTTTTTTTTTTTTTCTCTGTCTATGTCTCCTCAAGAAGACCATAAAGCCATTTAGACTGTGCAGTGCCTGGATATATCTGATGCATCATCTCACCAATAAACAGTGAACAGTAGTGTCTCTGGAGAAAGACTATAGTTTACAGTATGTGTTAGCTCAGTATAATGGCAAGTCATAGATATATGTCAACTCCCTCCTTTCAGCAGTTCTTTATATTCACATGATTTTTTAATTTCCAAAGCTATTCTTCTGCTGCTACTCTGTTGTTTGAAGTATTGGGAAATGACTAATTGGTGAAGGTGGTGTGGAGCCAGAAAAAAATAAATGACCATGCTTTTGTGCTCAGTGAAGGGAAGGAGTGAGAGGTTTTGAGGGTTTCCCTCAGCTTGAAAAATGAAAGCAGAGCTTAACTGTGCATTGTCAAAGTCACACTTCTGAGACACTGGAGTTCTGCCCAGAGGCGAATGGCTGATTTTCTGAAAACTAATATTGTGAGTGTCTTTCTGGGCTGATACTGATGAAGATGGGTACTTAAACCACTGGCAAGTTTTTGTGGCTTTGAAAGAAGTTGCCCCTTGAGAAGGCCTGACTTACAATGTAAATAAAGCCAATGCATCTATTCCTGCAAAAGTATGAGAAGGGGTGGCAGACATTTCCAGTATTCACACCTTTATCATTTATTTGTGATATTTGGTTGGTCAAAGCTCCCCTTAAATAAGGGAAAACAATCTGACCAGCAGCAACACTGGCACATGTGTGAGGTGTTTCTTTGTTAAACAATTCCATACATAACCCAGCTAATAAATGATATAACACAACTTTCTTTTTCTTCATTTTTGGAAGTAACAGTAATGTTAAAGGCCTGGGAACAAATCAAAGCTCTGAAAGATGGAGAAGGCCAGAGGTCAGCAGTGGAAATAAGGGGTTTTCTTTGCTTCTCATACAGGCAATTTTAGCCAAGTAGTTGGGAGAGAACCAAGAGACAACACTTAAGGTGCAATCTACTCATGCTATTCAACGTTATGTCTTTGCAGAGATTTTTTTTTTTAATTTTCTCAATTGATAGCTATATTTTGAAAAGTGACGGGATTTGGGATTTGTCCTGTTTTGGTCAGCCAACTTGGCATAATGTAGAAGAGTCTAAACTGTAAGAGATGTTACTCATTAGACAACAGAAACCACTAGACAGGATAAAAATATGTGAAATATTCGGTGGATTTCCTTTCAGACCAAACCAGTCTCTCTGCAGAGCAACTCCACCTCTGTGACAGTTGTTTTTATTTACTTCCTACAATGCAGACATTTGATTACATGTAAATGTTTTGTACATGCTCAAGTATTGGCAAGTTTTCTGAGTTTCATGGTAGTGCTTGAAAGATTTTCACATCCAGCATTAAAACATTTGGCTCTTCAAGCAATTCTGGTTTGTAGCTGATGTACACCAATGGAACTGTGCCAGCTTCCTCCAGCTGAGACTTCAACCCTTCACTGCTGGCCTTTTTGCAGTTCTCTTATCATGATCCTGTTTGAACCATCCAGACATACAACCCGAACTCTGTTAATACAGAGAACTGGTACTAGGAAATACAGACATCAAGAAAAAGTAGTATAAAAACCTCCGTGTTTTAATCCAAACCTTACAAAGGCGTTGTTTCTTTGGGCACTTTCTTTGAAAAGACTACCATTTCAAACAAAACAGAAGGAAATTAGTAGGAAGTGATTATGGAGACAGGAAATCTGAAAGCCATGAAACTGTAAATAAAGTGTTATTTGTACTACTGTACTTGGTGCCCTGCTTTGCATTCCCAGCACGAAATGTTAGACAAGGCACTAGAGCAGGGACCAAGTTATTTGGTTGTTTAAAAAAAAAAAAAAACAAAAAAACCCCACCAGGTTCTAACCACGTATTTCATAACAGCTAAAAGCAGTAAGTCTTTAGGACAATTATTTTGCATGGAATTCATCTGGGCAGATTTTTATCTGAAACTTGGAGCCCTGCAGCCAGTCTTCATTGCAATTTGTTCCTCTCTGCAAAGGATGTGACTTGTTTAGACATCAAACACATATCAAGTGGCTTGATGTTAGTATTCTGAAGCATCAGCTTTATGGCAGGCGCCAGTGCTAACATCATTACACAACTCATGTTGCACAATGATAATCCAGTTCAGCAGTGCCTGCATTTATTGTTTATTTTTATCAGACCTATAAAGCTCATATTTTCCATCTGTGAGCATTATCTTATGTGATCCATTAATACAGCTAAGAGGGATGCAGTAAACTATACACTTGGATCTCAGTTAATGAACTACCTTCCCCTATAGTAATGGCAATGTATGAATGAGCGCAGATTTTAATTACTTCCATTATGATGGCTTTGCTTTGATAGTGGTTACTGTCATATAAAATGTTAACCCACAAAGTTATCCCTGCCTCTTTAGTTGTCTGTATTAAGTACATTCAGAAAACATCCCTTTCCTCTCCATACCTTCCTTCAGCAGCCATGTATTGTGTTTTCTGCTATAGTTTAAAAATGATTTGCAATGCTCAGAGGGATAATAAAGCAAAGCACCTGAGCAAGAGAGCACGTACAACTCCAATTTGGTCTGAAGAGATGCTCTGAAGCATATGAACTTTACAGGAGTTAAGATTATGTGTTTTCTTCAGCCAGCCCCTGAAAGACAAAGAGGGCTGACAAAACTAAAGCCGAAAGTCTGATTGTTGTTTCACGTTGCTGTTAAGCAGAAACAACTGAAACTGTCATAAGGCCTTCAATTCCCAGTAGTCTTTCATGTTAAGAGAGTCTGGGGGTAAAATTTGGACCTTGATGTTAAATGGACATCCATTTGGAGGCAGCTCCAAGGAGGCTGGAGATGAGACCCACAGTGCATTTAGGCTGGAACATCCCCATATGCCAAAAAAAAATCAAGATGATAACAGTATTATGCTTATTGCTGGAAGAGTAAGATCTGCAAGCATTAATAAGTGGAGCAAGTTTAAGACCAGACAGAGCTGGACAGGGCAGACAAGAAGTCAGCTCATTTTAGGAGAGTTTTAATACAGCTGGGTGGCTCACCCAGCCAGTATTATTCCTGGTATCATTTCAATGGCTGCAGACACAGTTAAATAGATAATATGTCTCCTGAGAGCATTTTGCACCAGATATAGTTAGACCATTTTAAAGTGTGGAAGTGGGGCAAGACAAATATGAGGTAGCTACAAGACCTACTTGCAAATTCTCATCACTCTGATGCCTTAAAACTCAGCAAAGAGTGCCTTTGGAAAGAGAGAGGGAGAGGACAAGGGTAAAAGGTAAAAAAATACACTTACTTTCCTGTGGTACACTGGATAGTGTATTGTGTAATACCAAGGGACAGAAAGATTTGGGATGGACTTTTTATTTATCTGGAAGGTGTTTTCAGAGAATCTTCAGTGTCTAGTTGTGTATGGCAAAGCCTAGGTTATAGCTGTAATTTTTCAGGCCCTCCTTCAGCTTTCCTGTCCCAAACCCCATTTTTTCTCCCCACCAGTCTGGTGTCCTTGTCAACTTCCTTGGAGACTAGCATTAATTTTTGGGGGTTGTTTTGCTGTCTGTGCTAATCAGGCTTGTCTCTGCTTCCATCAGGGCTTATTATCTGGCCTTTCCCCCTTGCCCCTGCCTCCCTCCCCTCCAAGCAAGGCAGCAATCTGTTCTTTTTAAACCCTTCATCATCTTTGCTCTCTCCATCTCTGTTTCCCCAGATTTTAGAGATTGTTGACTATTATGTAACAGATGGCCTGACAGACCTCCGACTCTTTGCAGTGATGGCTAGCTTGGCGCAGAAAATAGCAGCACTGGAGTAAGTATTCAGCAGCAAAGACGCTCATGAATTTTAACTCCTCAGTGACAAAGGAATTCAGGGGGGTAAGAGCCAATCTATCAGTAGCCGAAGTAATTAGAAGACTTAGATGGCTCTCTAGTGCAGAGTATCCCTTCGCTGCTACAGGCTGTTCATAGTAGATTAGGATAGTCTATGTCCCATTGATCTCTAAACCATAACTATGCTTCAAAACAATGGGACAGCTTAATCCAGAAATTGAGACATTCGAGTAAGCATCAGTGAGGGCTGTTCTTTTGGCTTGCAATGAAAAGTACTTTGCAGCATCAAGCTGAGACAATGTATATTGAGTGGAGCTAAATTTTGATTTTTTGTTTCTATTGCATTCCTGATTATCAGGGGAAATCACTTGCACAAAATGACCAGTATTCTATCTCTAAACACTTAATACTTGGGGAAATGGTTTTCCTACTCTCTTTAACTCTTCTGTTTTCTTTGTTCTTTGTCATTCTTGTTTCTCTCTATATATAATAAGAGTTCTTGTAAGTGGTCACAGTTTTGGCACCCTCTCATGGTTATTCGTCATCTCTAAGAAGTTTCTGAATATGTTGTTCACTTTCCTGGAAATCTATCTGCATGACTTCTAGAAATATTTCTGTGTCTGACCAGTCAATGCAAGATTTTTCTGGTACAGTAGGGTAAATGGGGAGAAAAGACAGTCAGCTCAAAATTGTATCTTCAAAACAATCGGTCAAGGATTCAAACTACAGCGGGTTTATATTATTTTTAAGATTACATTAAATCAAAATAATGTATAATACCTGGAGTAATGTACTGCAGGGACAGAAGAGCATGAAAGGTACAGAAGAGCATGAAAGGTGAGGTCAAATGAGCTACCACTGAACTAAAAATAAAGGGAGAGTTGAGTTTGAAGCTTGGCTTCTCATAACATCCTGTTGAGACTATGCTGTATTTGTATGCCAGTCTGTGTAACCTGTTAAATTCTTGTCAAGGAACATATGAGAGCTGGGCATGTATCTGAGCAGGCAGCATACAGCTGAAGGAGGTGCTGTGTTTCTCCAACACCAGGACCACCAGCTCCACTGGACTATGATCAGAGGGACCATGTCCTTGTACCCATGCTCACAGACAGGACTTCAGGTCCTTCTTTTAGCCCAGAAATGTTTTGATTACCTGGAATAACATTCATTTTCTAATAGCAGCCTTAACAAGTTATGAGCAAAGGGAAAGTCCAAAAGTGGAAAATTAACAGAAACCCCCGCTTTCCCCTCTTAGACATGCTCTGACACCCCTACAGATGAGAGATGGGCTTTCCAGATGTGCTCCTGCAGTTTTGGAATACTTGTCCCATGGAAGCTACTTGTGAAAAAGTTTCATTACTGCCCATAAGTTTTGCAAATATTAATTACAGCATATATTTCTCAGCAAAATGTGTGCTCATTCATAGTCTACATTGGATCCTAATCCAAAGATATCCTACAGCCCTAAACATGGTATAGACTACCAGGGACAAAATTCCTTTTACAGGGCTCCATTACCCCTTGCCCACTGCCCCTGCCCATACATAGATACACAAACATACACCCCTTCCCTAAGCACATCTCCAGTCTGCAGCCAGTGTTGTGTTATAGGGAGACCCCAGAGATGCATTGTTGCACCCTTGGGACATAGAAAATGATCCCTCTCCCTGCCAAATCTCCTTGGCTCTGTAGAAGCGTTGAATTTCCCGAGGATAGTGTATCAAGGAGAGGATGCAACATAGAGGTCAGCCAACAGCTCCAAGCTGAGCCAGAGGTAACAATCTGCCTAGGCTGTGTGAGTGCTAATAATGTCACTTAGCAGCAATAAATCTCTCTTTTAATTTGAGTGACAGTGTCCCAAATGGCCATTTTAATAAGGTTTGGAGATTCTGAACACAGGGCATTCCTGCTTTTGCAGCCCATATTGTGCTTAAGGTCAAATAACAATGTCTGGTCAGCAAAATCTTCCTTTTACAAAATAGCTTAGACTAGAATGAGCAAATGGCGTCATTGTAAAATTGGCTTCTCCACCTCTGCCTATTGTTTAGCCAAGTGTCATAGTATGGAATAACTCCCCCAAAAGGAACTCCAGCATTCAGCCTTGGGCAAAAGAAGCCTTGGTAAACGTTCTATCTGGCTGGAGATACCAAGCAGTCATCATGTGATCATTTTATTTATTCTTGTGTAGAAAGAGAGAGTTGAAACATGATCTTTCTCAGCCATTAAAAATAGACGCTTCATTCTTAGGTCACAGCTGTTTCTGGGTGCACAATACAGTGGGGCTGGAATGGAGGAAGGGATGCTCTTCCCTCCCCATTGCCAACACATGGTGTAATCCCACCTGTGGTCCTTCAAAAGAAGTGTTGTGTGTGGCTGCTGATGGCCAGTACTGGCTCCCCTGAATGAGAAAGGGCAAACTTTCCCCATCATCTCTGGCCACCAGATTAAAGTGGTCAGGGAATATGCTTCAGCTGCTCATACTTTTAGTAGTGGACTATTTAATCTCTCCTTTTTTAGAGCTATCAGTGGACAAAAAGGAAGAGGTTAGGGAGCTGTGGCTTGGGAAATGTGCCATGGTCCGTACCTCTGCAGTTGCAGTTTCTATTTGTGTGTTACCTATTCCCAGTAATGCCTCAGAGGACAGGGACAGTTCAGGGTGTTTTTCATCTTCATGTAACCAATTTGAGGCTGCCACAATCGCTCCTTACCAAAAGTCATGACAGTCTGGCAGCTTTTGGACAGTCTGTGTAATGTGAGTTGGGTTTCAGACCAGTTGCTGAAGGACAGCTGGACACTTCATGAAACACAGTGCTCCATGGGGCATGCTGGGTGCCTTTCAGAGACATCTGAAGCATGTTGTTTCAAGGTCAGGGGGGTCTGCCTCTAGTAAGAACATAGGTCCTTCAAGTTTATGACTGAAGTTTCTCTTTCAGCAGTGGGAGCAAAGATCGTTTTGTGGTTTGAAGGGCTGCTGCTAGGATCTAGGAGGGCAGGAGCTCTACAGCATAGGGCAGGTGCTGAGCAACCCTCTGCTGCAGTCTACTAGATGCAAAGTAGAGAATAGCAGTACTTACTCCTTCAGGTGGGCATCAGATGGGGACTATAAGGTGCCTGAGACAAAGAGACATAAAATTCAACATAGAAGAGCCTACTCAACAGTAAAACCTTCAGTCTAACTACCCTCAATGGGTCCACGCTGCAACTCTGGTGAAATATTTAGTGTCTTTGAATCACCAACAGAAATAGCTGACTTCTGTCTCCAACTTTACTATGCAAGTGTTTTTCATGTAATTTTTTTACCTTTTTGTTCTTGTAAAAATACCCCCAAAACTCTTTTATGTAATGTTTAGGTAACTATACCTTGCACTTTAATAGTTTGGGAAACAATTTTTTTTTTTAATACAGGGAAGCTGAGAAACACAGTAACATAGAAATCTCCTGCTGAAATCATATCAGACATCCTAGGATTCCTCTGACAGAAACCATGCTGTTCTGCTTTATTTTTACTGGGCTAATGTTTATACTGCCATGTAACAGCAATAATAATAATTTAACAAAAAGAACTTTTTGCATTAGTTGTTGTTGAATTTATCTTGTTTAGACAAACCTCTTTCTGAACTGTAGGCAAATAAAAAAGATATGAATAACCTGCATTTAAAATCAATAAAAGACAAGTGCAGTGCAGTCTGCTGCTGCTTTGTGAGTCAAATGTTCCAGCCCCAAAATAAAAATCTGAACACCGCCCCCCTCCCCCCCCCCCAAAAAAGGTCAGTTTGATCGGACGTCACATGTGAGAACTACCTGAGGGCAAATAAATGTGAGGATCACATTCTTATCAGCTCTTTCTGATAATAATAGCCCGGTCACTGGGGACAGTCTGTTAGTGTTGGCCCACTGGGTCAGATAACAATCCTGAGTCTCTCCCTCTCTTCCCCTGCTGTGACCTGGCCCATCTGCTTCTCTCTGGCCATATGGTACAGAAGTAACTGGGACTGGAGACATGAGAGTTTTATGCATCTGAATGCTCCTGGCTTTCATTGAAACTTTGCTGACATGACATTCCTTTGAATATTCCCTGACAAAAGTGTGTTTTGTTTTGGTTTTCATTTCAGAGTATAAATGAACACCAAGTTTTTATCAACAGAGAAGATATCTAACACATACAAGAGTGGGTGAGAACGCTGTCCACACGTTGCCTCCCAACTTACCTTAAATGCAGTGTTATTTATTCTGCCTCTTAACAACTCAGACCCCAGCATATGTAAAAGAGTGAAGTTTGTTTGGATTTGTTATAAAAAAGCCCAGGCTAACAGGGTGCCACATGCCATGGATGAAGCACAGTCCAACCTCAAAGCTATAACATAGCTTTACAGACAGTGAAGAAATAAACCCACTGGGACAAGCTGTGTACAGACCAGGCATCCCTTCTTTTCTCCAGACCAGGTAAGAGTGTGTCCTGTGACACAGTGCTCTGTCTTGCTGTGGCTGAGGTCTCAACCCCAACAGAGCCCAGCTGTAGCCCTGCCACCACTCCTGGGGGCTGAGCTGGCCCTGCTCTGGCAGTGCTGGCCCTCAGAGGTCTTCAGCTGGCCAGTGCAGTGTGGCCTCAAATCCTCCCCTAAGGAGACATCCCGTTCCCTAGGCAGTCCTCAGGCACAGGGAACAGACAGGTATATCCTCCACTGAGGGCATGTTACAAATGTCCAATTAGGCCTAATGAGAGTTCAACCCGGGCATCAAAGGAGGGAGAGACAATAGCAAATGAACAATACTCCTCTTCAGTGGTCCTTTTACCAAGAGGAGGATGTAATTATTGTGTGGGCTTTAACATAACAAAGCCTATATGTTCATACTGGGTCCAGCATCCTGGGGCCTCTCTCAAGTTGGGTCCCCTGAACATCACAGCAACCACCTGCATGATGGAAGCCTGATTTGGAAAAGTAAAATAGGGATTATTACACAAATATTACAACCAGCTGATTTAGAAGTTCTCTGAGGAAACTGTCTACTGGCATACTTGTTTTTTAGCTTCTGTAACAATTTCAAATAGCAATAAAAACTCAAGCAGCTGAATCCATATTTATGTCACTCCCTCCCCTCACATTTCTTACAGAGTCTTCTCATGTTTTCATCTGCCTAGTGGAAAGCCTCACAGAATCTGTCATGGAAAGGTCCAGGGAATTATAAAATCAGTGATTGTCCCTACAAGAATGCAAGGGGTTTGGCTATATTTTCACTTTGTCAATCAATCCTGTAATATGACATTTCCAGGAAGGTGCCTAAAACATGTTCATTTTTTTAAGACAGTAGTTATGACAGACTCAACAAATCCTGAGATTTGCTATCTGAGGTTATTTTTAATGCCTATAAATCAGGAATTAATTAACTGTTTTTCTTGGGACATCTGAAAATTCAGACTTGATTGACTCAGTGCTGGAATTTGATATAGATAGGCTGCCTTTGCTGCCAAACAAAGAAGCTGACCTCCTGCTGCTCGTGTAAAATAGACCCCCAACCTCATGATGTCAGAGTGAGTTTTGCCATGTCCTGAGCCAGCATTTAATGGATCAAAATGTGTAAGTCTATCACCCTCTAGAGCCAAGTCTGGGTGTGCTGGCAGCGCTGTTGGGGGAAGGAGGAGAGATAAAAAGGGAGATATGGAGAAAGTCATCTTCATCCTCCTCTCACCCCATGCTGTTGGTCAGTGAGGCATGATGAGACTTACAGTATATACAAGATAATACTGTCCTTATGCTTTAGCACACCTCTGGTTCTTCTTTACCTTGGAAAATTTTATACTTACAAAGCAAGATCTGGAACCTATTAAGCAAAATGCCATTTCACACATAATTTTGCACCTCAGCAGTGATTATGGAGTAATGTTTCTGCCCCACTGCCAAAGGGAAAACCATCTTCCTCCTACAATCCCAGGCCTGACTGCCATTTATCTCCTTTCCTTTCAGGGAAACTAACAGCCTCAATCTAGTGCTGGGGAAGACAGGGAGGGCTGAAAAGCCAATATAATTATTGTGCCCATATTAAGAGTTTGAAAGAAATATATCTATCTGGGGAAACTAAATGCTTAAGTTGTCCATATGTTTTTATATATTTGTTCTTTTTTTTTCCTGCTACTACCCTTTATTGACATACCCCTCCTAACAATAAGGCTTACAAAGATGTATGTTCATGCACTTATGTGTGCACACACACGTGCGTGCATATGCAGAGCCTGCATGTGGAGCAGTTAGTGACTGTATGGTGCTAGTGCTGGCAGTCCGTAGTTGGTACCACTCTAGTCATGATGTGTCCCACATCACACGATCATTTAGAGCAAAGGATCCTTCTCTCTTCACTTAAGCTTTCACTGCCTAATTTGCTAAGGAAAAGAAGAAAAAAACCCAGCAGAAAATATCCGCCATAAAAAAATTAAAAGCAGATAAAAATTATGACATGTTACTTAGTAATACAATAGCACCTACCATGATGTTGTTATTTCTTTTAAAAAGGCTGCTCCTTTAAGCAGGGATGAGCAAGGAAGAGATGAAAGCAAAAATTTGTTTACTTGGCAATTGCATTGGGTAATGACTCAGAAACCCTCTGGACCAGGGCCCTTTTGTATTAGATTCTGTGTGGACATGTTTTAAGAGTCATATAATATGATCTTGTTATACTGTATCCATCTTGTTGCAGAATTTAAAATAAAATATTAGTAATTAAAGTGAGTCTCTCAACAATTTGCAATGATCTCTCTTATCATAGCCATGATCTACGTCCCGCTTGACAATACTTTCGTTCCTTACAATGTGCAAAAAGATGTATAAGAATTATAGAATGCCTTGGGTTGGAAGGGACTCCTAAAGGTCATCTAGTTCAACCCCCTTGCAGTAAGTAGGGACATCCTCAACTAGATCAGGTTGCTCAGAGCCTCATCAAACCTGACCTTGAATGTCTCCAGGGATGGGGCCTCCACCACCTCCTGACCTCCCTGGTCAGCCCGTTCCACTGTTCTACTACCCTCATAGTAAAGAATGTCTTCCTAAGGTCCAATCTAAATCTACTCTTCTCTAGTTTAAAACCATTGCCCCTTGTCCTATCACTACATGCCTGCGTAAACAGGCATGTAGGATGAGATAAACAGGATGAGATTGGCCTTTTGGCTTCAAGTGCACATTGTTGGGTTATGTCCAGCTTCTTGTCCGCCAGAACTCCCAAGTCCTTTTTCTGCAGGGATGCTTTTTATCACCTCATCCCCCAGCCTATATTGACAAAGAGGATTGTTCCAACCCAGGTGCAGAAGCCTGAACTTGGTCTTGTTAAACCTCATGAGGTTCACCTGAGCTGACTTGTCCAGGTCCTTCTGGATGACATCCTATCTCTCTGGTATATCAAAGGAGTTTCAGAATAATATACTATTAAAAGTTAATGTAATCTTATGGTTTATTCAAGAAACTTATCTTTAGTTCACTATGTCACATATGTACATACACTCCTATGTAACCTGTTGTGGAATTAAAGTGGTTATTGTGCTATTGTATTAAGAATGCTTACTAACAAAAAAAAAACAATGCCGAATAAAAATGTCATATACTTTGATCTTCAGTATACTAGTTACAAACACATATTGTTTGTTTCACTACTTCAATCCCTGGTGTAAGAACGTGTAAAAGTGCCCTGGGCCAGTAAAGTGTTAGGAACTGTACCCTGTATTTATGAAGCATTGGTATTGCACTGTAAGAATATATAGTCAACAATAGTCTTCACTGAATAGGATTTCTTATAGGAAATCAGACTCTTGTTAATCCAATATCCTGTTGCAATAACAGGCCATACACATTGTTTCACAAAATGATGCAACCAGCCCAGAAGCTGGTGATTAGGAGATAATGTGCTCTTAGGAAAAGGCTCTTCCCAAGCTGGTGGATGGAGAAGATGTTCTCAAGACAGAGTGTTTGTTTCTTGTTCTTTGTACTTCTAATGCTTGATACTTTGATGCTGTATTCTTTTATTTTTCCAGATAAATATTCAGTGATGGATCAAGCAAACCAGGGGTTCCAGTTGTGAGGTTGGAGTAAGTCTGGATGACTAGAGCATGTTAAGGGCTGGGGAAAGAGGCTGATGAAAGAACACATATTAAGGTGAGTGGTGGCTTCCTTACAGATTCATTTCCAAACATGCTAATAAATGAGTTATTCAGTTTACTGTTCTCTTTTCCTTTTTTTTCTGATGTGAGCTATTCTGCATACAATCCATTTTTAACACAGAGTTATATTCATTTTTGGATATAAAAATCTCAGTACCATCTCAACACACAGTCAGGATTTCTTATGGTTTGTGAATATATGAATGAAACCAAAATCAATTTGACACCCATCTGTACAGTACAAAGACCGAGATGGGGTACAAGCTTGAACTTGCTCGAAGCTGAGTAATGCTAGACTGTTATCTTGTCATTAAGAATTGCTTTGAGTCCCTATCTGTTCAGCAACTCTAATTAATGATCATTTAACTGTACTGTCAACCCCATTTAGATCTGAGTGTTGCCAGTTGCTTCCTTCATGCAGGCAGCCAATAGGTGCTGGGGGAGTCATTCATGCATACCATTGCCCCAGTGGCGCTGGGCCTATAGCATCCCAGTTTAATAGGGCATTCAGGGCTCATTAGTGAGGAAACACATCAGGAGTGACCGCTCCACTGCCACACGTTGCAACTAATAGCCTTGCCGAACAGAATCGTTTCTGTTTCTGCTCACTTGTTTTTGAATCCTTTCAATGTCAACAAGTGGTCATGTCGGCAGGAGCCCGCCATTCTCCCCAACAGTTTTATCCGTTGCTCTCCTGAGCCAGACTTGTGTCCTCCTCCATTGTTCCGGCCACAATGGAGCCTGAGCAATCACAAAGGCTTCACAGCCATTCATCATCAGCTCACGAATTCTAGGGTTGAGATTACCCGCCAAACTCTTGGGCCATCGTTTTGGCATAATGTGTGAATGCCCATGAAATACAAATAGTTTCTGAAGTTTACACTTCTGTTGCAAATGCACAGAATAGTGGTTGGGGGGGTTGGGGCCAGGGGGCTGTATGAAGGGAAAGAAGAGGAAATGAAATCCAACATTGCCCTGGCTAAAACAAGAAAAGATCCTGTGGAGGCGAGATAAGAGACAATGAGATTGCTGAGGGAACAAGAGGTGTGGAAAGGAGCAACTGGGGATACAGAGGTGTGTCCAAAAAAAGCATAATCACACTTTTGGTTTACAGACTTGGAAACAGTCCCTTGGCTTTGGAAGGAGGCACAGGCAGCTCTTGTGTCACTGGGCTCCAAGACGCACAGGGACAGGGCACCCCTGCCTGAGCTTCACAGACTCTGTCTCCTCCTTCCATTCATGGGAATAACCAGCGTTTCTTCCTGATTACTGGAAACTTGACTGGCAAAAGACATGCTGGAAACATACACGTGATGCTTGTTATTTGTATTAGGTTAACATTTAGCCCTTGTGCTAATTGGAGAGTGAAGGGGTGTTTTACACCTGGAAACCTGAGATCTGAAGATATAGTAACTTTACCAGAGTCACATGGTAAAGGTCACAGATTAGAATTAAATCTGGAGCATGTGTGTTCCAGTTTATTTTGGCGTATCACTGTTACAGTGTCATACTCTTCCCTGCATCTGAGGTGATGGCCCTGAATCTTGCCTGTATGAACACCAGGCAAAGCAGACATTCATTTATCATATACTGACTACTGTCTGGACATGCTCAATACACCCAAAGCATCTTCCAAATTCTCCACTTCAGGGGATGCCAAAAGAGTTCACACTGTAACCACAATGAATAACAATGTCATCAGATGTTTGCTCAGCACTTGGCAGAGAGCTTGCTGGACACTTCCACCTCTTCCTTACCATGTGCTGTTTACCTTGTATTGATTTTACCTAAGGACTAACTCTAGTCAAAAGGATTCAATTTTAGGATAATTTGGAAATCCCTGTGGGTATCCTACAGTCTCTTCCTGGTCATTTTGGCAAGCCAGAAAGTTACAAGTGTGCAAAAAGTGTTCTTAAAAGTTGAATTTTTTTTTTTTTGTCTGTTTGTTGTAAACCACAATCATAGCAAAAGATAGTTTTCATTACAAGCACCCAGAAATGATCTCCTATTCCACTTTATATTCACTAGAGGGTTCTCTTTTTG